>NW_022045867.1:277608-306635 GCF_001654015.2 Drosophila navojoa
ACTTTGTGGGGTCTGCCACGCCTCCTTCTGCCTGTTACATACTTTTAACAAAACCATTATACCCTGATTTCCCATTTTCAATGGGTTCAGGGTATAAAAATAGGTGAAAAATGTGGCGTAGTCTCGACTGGACAATACTCGCTTAAGGTGGAATAATATTTGAGTTTGAGAATGAAGTGTGAATCTATATAATTTTAAGAGGTTCTGCCTTTTACTTTCTATACCAGAATCAGTGTTTCCTGTGTCTTAAGCCTCCAGTTATATGAATATTAAAAGTATTACAATATTCCATATAGTATTATATTAAATTCTATAAGTAGTATATGTAGCTTCAATAGCAATCAACTCTTTTTTCTACTTTGTGAACGAGTATTAAAACAAGAAACTTGCATAATTTCTTTGCTTTTCATGCCACAAAACGCCAAAAAAAAATTTGCCCGTGTGCATGTGTGTGTGTGTGTACTGCAGTTAGAGAAAGTCCTTCCAGTTCAGCTAGTCACACACACTATGTGTGTGTGTGTGTGCGTGTGTGTTGTTTGGCATTTTATTACAAAAGTTTACATGACTATGCAGACCTTTTTGGCCATTTTTGTCATTCTAAACGTGCATGTGTGTGTGTGTGTGCGCGCATCTCTGTTGCTGTTTTTGTCATTTTTATATGCTTTAAAACTGGTTGGAAAACTGTTTTGCATAAAATGCCATAAGAACTGAGACATTGCATTTGATATTTATAAGGTGCAGCGACAGCAACAAAATGGCATACTAAACTTTTAGTATGCCCCCTTGTTCCAGCCCCAACGCCAGCCCCCGGCCACTCGCTCTCAGTCTTGAGTTGGCTGGCAATGAAAGTTGAAAAACAATTTGTGTACACACTTGACTTTTTAATAACGTTTTTTTGTTAGCACTAGTACAGTTTTTAAGGGCCAACTTGGAGGGAGACCGTCAGAGAGAGAGAGAGAGCGAGAGAGAGTGGGGATGAGTGCGGATTTGGGAGCGCAATGTTGATTACCTCACAGCATGTTTTGTGATATGAAATTCAATGCGGCTGCCAATTGTCAACACAAGTTTGGCCAACAAATAAACTCGACGAATGACAAACTTCAGCCAAACGGATGGCCAGCTCAACTTGAATTATGATAAATGCAAGGCTTCATGCTGTTTGAATACTCTACGCAGCTGTTGACAATGAGCCGAGAAATAATGCCTTAAATTGAAATAGATTAGCAATTTTAGCTAAGAGCTGTTTGAAGTGAAGCTCAAGGTATTAGTTTATATAGATTTTAGCTTTATTATTGTTGTTTTGCACAATAGGGACTCTAATGAATGCATAAGAGAAGTAAATTTGAATGAATGCATTAGACGAAACCATATTTCAAATATGTTAAACGTAATGAGAAGCCTCTTAATCTGAAAGTTCATTGCTTTATTTTGTTTTATTAATATCTGATATAGGAAATAATGTATCAATTTTATCAATATAACTCGATGCTCACATACACAAAATATTTATAGTATAAACTAATTTATCTTTCATATTTATATATTTAGCTATTGATCATTCATTAAAAAATCTAAGTTAACTATTTTATATTTATTTCCCACATTTATCTATGTTTTATTCAATAAACAGCTAAATGGCCAAGAGTATTAATAGTACACAATATACAAACTCTACCATAACCTTACGCGAATAAGTTATATACACTCTCAGTTAGGGTATTTGATACCCTCCCACTTGATGTTGTACAAGCAAAATGCATTAGAGTGATGCGAACTGCGGCAACCGAAACTATCGCAACTAAAATTGAATTAAAGCACAAAGTTTTCCAATGCTTTTGCTGCTGCTTCTTCATCTTATTTTATTTATTTATTTTTTGAGCTGCTGCTGTTGTTGTTGTTGTTGCTGCTGCGGCTTTGCTTGACCACGAGTAATGCATTACAACAGCGTTCAACAAGCTCCGGAACATGACCAATGCCCAATGTAATTAAGCAAGTTACAAGCAACACACACACACACACACACACATCGTACACACACTGTGGCTGATACACACGCATTTATTATTAGTCGAGCATGGAAGCGAACATATAGTACCATATTTAATATGCGATTTCTGACACCGCTTTTATGGCGCTCTGCTGCTATCTCTTCTTGCCCTTTGTGCGATGCTACCAAAGATAAAGGACGATGCTCATTTATTTGACTTACGCAAATAGATGAACGTGTGTGTGTGTGTGCGTGGGTTGACCAAATATCGGCAGCTCGTAAAGTCCGTCTGGCACCGACCCACACGCACATGTCATATTTTTAATGAAACTCTGTGCGTGTGTGTGAGTGTGTGTGTGTGGACTCTTGGCCAAAATTAAGAACCAACAGCGAACACAGCCGGAAGCCAGGCATGTGCAGCCATTTGCTCAATATGATCTTAATGTGGCACGAGTTAAAGTTGAATCCGCATCAAATGTTATGATAGCCACAGCCATAATATATAACATAGCCATATATAGAGTATATAAATATAAGCTCTGATGGAAACGAATGTCTATGCGTGATTTAAGTGAACTTGGAATAGCAGTACCCATCATATTTCATGTGAACATGCAGGAGGAAATGGGATTGTCAGAAACGAATGACAAGTACTTAATAGGTGCGAAGGTTTGGTTTGAGTTGGCAGTTGATGTTGAATAAAACTAGCTTTCATTTTAGAATGATGTGCAGTACCTAAGAAGCCTACGTAAATTTATGTAAATAACTTGAATATAGGCTAGCTTTAATGTTGGTTTAAGCCAGGCTTATGAAGCTCTCATAATATATATATAATATTAAGCACATTTATGTACGCAGTGAGTCTAAGATTTTAGGCAATTGTTGGAGCAAGCATTGAAGTGAATAGAAAAGAAGAGATCAACTCTAAAACTAAAGAGATATATAGGGATAGGCACTACTTTATAATGTAGCTAAATGAATTAAAGAATTTTATTTTGAAAATATATAAACTAGAGTGTGAAGGGAAAAGAAAGTAATAAAGTTAAAAATTTAGTATTTTTATATATACTAATAAGAAGTAAGCATAGATAGACTGTTTATTTTTTTTTCTAGATCATATTTAATATGTATTTATTTGTAATTAATTTATAGACAATATTTAATTTAAAATATTTATTATAATTAACAAATTTCCATTTGCTTTTATTTTATTTTATTTTTTTTTATTATTAATAAATTTACATTTTCGTTTTTTTTTTTATTTATTTATTTTTTTTATTATTAATAAATTTCCATTTGCGTTTATTTTATTTTATTTATTTATTTTTATTAATCCTTAAATATTTAAGTTTTTAAAATTTTGTATATATTTATATAAAATTTAAGGTAACCTAAATTTATTTATATCCTCTATATTCTCGCACAAAACTGAGCTTAGTTAAAATTGAACCTAAAATTGTTTCACATGAAACTAGAATAGATGTGGATATAAAACATTAAATGTTCGCTCTATATATAGTTCTTTAGTTAGTTATATAGTTCATACTCCCACACACGCAGTTTTAATTCATTTTTTCTCTCTCGTTGCACTCACTGCACCTGCATAGACTCTTCAGCTAATTGCTGCTGCAACTCTGCCAATTTTGTGCAGTGTAGACACAATGCATTACACACTCAGCACTCAGCACTCGCCACTCACTGCAGCAGTGCGATTTCAAAGGCAATTTGAGCACACGAACATTTGTATGCAGCATAAAGTAAACATAATTATAAGCCACTCTTTTTGTGCGCCGTACACAAAATCAGTTAACGGCAATTTGGTGTGCGGCGGCAATCGGTGGTTTGGTCGGCTGCCATTGCTGCTGCCGACACCCGTCTGACCATTAAATAAGAATCTGCATTTTCCGTTAACATTTGGCGTTTTTGGCATTTGCGGTTTGAGTGGTGCAGCATTAATGAGGCCTTTTGCCGTGTTAATTTGCTATTTGGTGCTGTGCGCAATGCGACCGCGGATAACGTTTGATGTCCCAATCAATAATTGCAAACACAAAAGCACACACACACACGCACACCCACACACTCACTCATACTGTTATATATTCGAGGATTTAGTGCATTGCTGTGGCATACCAAACTAAAGCTTTCAAAGCTACCAATAATCAGGCGCCAGTTGTGGTTGTTATGTCGCCGTCATGTAATTTAAAGCGCGCGATTGACCAAAATACACACTCAGCCACACGCACACACGCACACACACATATATACCCGCTCACGTGCACTCAAAATTCCAGCGTGGCCAGCATTATTACGAAATTTTGTTATGCCAGCAATAGCTAGCTGGGGTTCACCCTCGTGTGATTGATGTCAGTTAGGAGCCAAAAGTCGCAACTAAATCTACACATAGTTACGGCAGCTTCCGGCCACAAGCAACAGCCACACTCACACATATGCACTTACATAGCTTCAACGACTTCGCTGACAGGAAATGCGCAAGCAACGACGCCATTTTGTGCAACATTTTGTGACGCTCACGTGCGAACGCGTTCCCGTTCGCATTGGCGTTGGCGTTGGCGTTGCCATTGCCATTGCCGTTTTCAACTATTTCGCGGTGATTTTTAGCTCGTTTATTTATCGGAAAAGCCGTCTGGCGAGAAAGGGCAACGCACAAGTCGAAGAGCTTTAGCGGGCGGGTCTGGCAGCGCTGACAATAATGCGCTACGGTTGCCCGCCGGGTTCGGGTCCAGGTCCGGGTCTGGGTTCCAGGCAACATGTGTTATTTACGTGATGCTGCTAAATGTCAAATATTTTGTCATTCACATTGCAACAAATCAGCAACAGCAACAACAATAACAAAGAGCAGAGGCCGCGCTTGCAAGCGAGCGAGAGAGAGAGAGAGAGAGAAAGAGCGAGCGAGCGAGCGATGGCAATCGCATTTCCCTGACAGCTTGACGAACGATTTTTAGACGTTCGCCGACAAATAAGACGAATACAAAACTACGGATATTGTCGACTGTGTGTGCGTGCGTGTGTGAGTGTGTGTAGAGAGTGTGAAACGACTATACATTTCACTGCTTTGTTAGATCAATGAGGTATTTTCTAAAAAATGAATTGATGCCTGGTTAAGAACGTGCAGAGGCATGTAATATATTAGCACGAAGCTATGTAAAGTTTGATATTTTCGACACTTAATCAATTTCATAGAAATGATTTTTAAAAATGTTCATATGTAAAGTGAGTATTATTTACTTATGTATTTGTATAAGGGTTAATGGGCAGGGAATTTGGGAAAGATTATATTAAATTTGGCTGCTATTAAAGTCTCAGATGTGCTGTATATGAAATGAGAATTTAAGGCAGGCTTAGGCTTAGCTTAAAATGAATTTTTGCTAAATAATTGCTGATATTTTATTTGGGATATGACAAACTCTATACATGGATATACATATGTTCTATTTTAAGAACTTTTTGGCAATTTAATTTCTTCAATTCATATATATTTTTTACATATGTTATCGATTCCAATTTCTCCTTTACTCTTAAATCAATTCATACAAATTTTTAGCTTAGAGTTTACCCCAATAAAGTCAGATTTTTGTGCTCTACGCTGTTATATGTATGTAAAAAAAAAAGTCGCTCTAGAGAGCAGCAGCTAGTTGAGCTCGACTCACGAGCATCTGCAATAATTGCACGATGGTCAGGTGCTCACTATATAACGAGTATCAGCCGAAGGGCCGTGATACGGCACACACTTATAAGGAATGGGTGAGAGAGTGGAACGAAATCTCTTAGGAGCTAATCTTTTATTGCCCTGGAATTGAGTCACTTACTAATATTTTCATTGCTTACTTATACTTATGCTCATGGCAATATAATCTCTTTGGCATTCTACGAATAATACTTGTATAAATATATAATCGCTGACTGAATGATGTACACATTTTTGCACAATGAAATTTGGCTGTATCATTGAGCTAATATGCTGCTATGGCTGATGATGATGCTGCTCCTGCTGCTGCTCCTGCTCCTGCTGCTGCTGCTGTTCCTGCTATGCCTACAAGTTAAAGCCCCAAACAAATTGCTGGCTGTAAATTTGTGTGTTGGAGAGTGAATTCGATGCAGACAAGTGCCATTTGTTTTGGCAGCTGCTTTCGGGCCGTTGTCAGCCAACGTTGAGATAACAGCGACAGCAGCAGGCGACAGACGACAGGCGACAGTCGACAGTCGACAGCACGTGGAGTCAATTTCAGGTGTCGGGCGAACATAAATTACAATTTGAGTGGCCACTCGAGACAGTAACTAGATGGGGATCGGAGGGAGGTGGGGCCGTAGCGGTTGCTCTGCAGGACATAAACAACAGCCTGTGCGTTATAAACTGCACTTGGCTCACATTTTGATGAGTGCAAAACTATTTAAATTGCCGCGCCGCGTGTTGCCTATGCTCATTTGCATGAAAAGTGTATGAGAGTGTACGCACAAACACACACACACACACAAACACACACACACATCTACTCTCAAGTGCGTGAAGCTTTTAGTTAACCTGAGCGTTGGCATTGCTTTTAGACCTGGTTATTGCTGTTGGCAACACGCAATTAACAACTTTTTGATTAGTTGGTCAGCCGCGCGCAAAACTTTTGACATCGTTTTGCAGTCGGCGTGGCAAAAGTTGTTTACCAACACTAACCGTCGAAATTTATTTAAGCCAAAAACTAAGCTACCCACTCACAAATATTTAACTCTCACTTGATATTTGTTCACTTGCGTTACAATTTACAGTTGCATTTATTTGCAGGTGTATCTACGTGTGTGTGTGTGTGTGTGCGAGTGTGCGAGTGTATTGCACAGTTATTTGCGCAGCTTAAAACTTTGTTATCAACAAATGCGTAAATCTACCCAACCGAAAAAAGCGCAAACTTTACAATCTAACAAATACTCGAAAATGTGTATATGTGACTGTATGCGTGCATGTGTGAGTGTGTGTGTGTGTGTGCTGTGCTCGCGTTTATAGAGCTGTCTAACTTTTAGACAAAATATTTATGATAGCCAAGAAATCGCTTAACAACCTGTAAAGTTCAACATTGTGACAGAGAGTTGATGATTGCAGCTGTATTTTACACGCGAATTCGCCAACATATTTATATAGATCAAGTAGATGGAATAATTGATGAAATGCCGTGTAAATTGAGTGAGTGAAATGCCAGAGTGCATAATTAATTAAATTTAAATCAATTGACTTTGACTTGAGCTAAACTAAAGCCATTTTCCTCCTAGGTATTTATTTATTCATGCTCCATATAGTAGCTTATTTTCATAATAAATTGGATTATATTATAAATTAAACTTATATGTTTCTAACTAAATTCCATATAATTGCTGAAAACACAAGAGATTCTCATGGGAATACAAATGCAAGCAAAGATATTTTAGTTCAGTTGTGGCCTCAGGCAAATTGAATGATTTACTCGAGTCTGGCAGATATTTTCAAATTGAAATTTACGAGAATCCTAAGCCACGCAACACTTAAGCTTAGAAACTTGGTCGTCGTTGTCCAGCTAAGTGGCTGGGCATTAGGGTGCAGGCAGAGCAAGTACGCGTAGGTGTATAAACTTGTCATTTAACAGCTAAGTGGTCGTCCTTGGTCACAAGTTACGCCCACTTAAGAGCCGCCTCAGCTGGCCAAAAAAAATATTATGAAACTCGGAATGGGATCGTGTCATCAAACTGAAAAAAAAAAGAGATTTTTTTCTTCATTTATTATTTTCAAAGCGAAAAGTTTTCAGCCTCCGGGCAAAAGTTTGGATTGTAGGTTTTTTAGCTTGGGGTTTCGCTCTAATGTGTGCGGGCCACATAAGTGCTGGGTATTTGGTACTTATTATCGATTACCCATCAGGTGAAAATGTGACGTTTTTCCACGCTCTGTTTTCAATATGCTGTGCACACGCTAAGCTTTTCCTTTTTTGTTGGGAAACTTTGTCAAACGAAGGCGGCAAAGGATAACAACGTTGATGTGACAGTTAAGTAGCACACACACACGCACACACATACACACTCACACACATACTCGCAGAGTCACTCACACACCCTTAAAACTGTTGCCGTTGGTGTGCCATAAAACTTTATCTAAATGGTTAAACCAAGCGCACGCTCATTCATTGAGAACAACGTGAGCTAAGGAGAGGTTGAGAGTGTGTAAGTGTGTGTGTGTCTGTGTGTGTGTACGTAGTACGCAGCAGTAGAGACTTTCATTACTTTCATTATTTAGCGCTGCACAGCGCAAACTGAGCGATTTAGTTTAATTGAAAGGCATTTGATGAGATTTTAGTTGAACGCATTTAAGGCGCTTAACTCGTGGCCCATACAAAGCGCAAACTTAAGATGATTTATCTAAGAAATTTAATAGAATTTTATACAGTTTGCAAATGCCATTGCCATTTGCCCTTATCTCATTAGCACTCACGTTACAGCTGCATGGCATGGAAATGAAATATTCAGCTCAATATGCTAACTATGGATTGATAATTCTGTTGTCAAACTGTTGCAGCTTTAATGCAATTAGAAACCCAACCAAAGCTGAATTTGAAATGAGAAGAAGAAATTGGCATTAAAATTGCAATTGAATGTTAATTATATAGTGCTCTATATCTATATTTATTTGTTTACTCAATATAATTATATTATTATTTATTTGTTTTTGCTTACTAAAGTAACTATTTGAGTCTCGCTCAACTCTAAGCCCATTTGCCTAAGAAATCAACTTGAAACAGCAAATTAATGCCGTAAAGCCCTCTGTGCTTGCCTAACGTTTACAGGGTATTAAGAAACGCTTTCAATTTGCATGACTAGCGTCGCCGACGAAAAATTATGCAACACTTTTGCGCTTAATTAGGCAAGCAGCAAACACAAAATGAAACTCAAGAATTCATCAGCATCAATTTGTCAAAGTTCTTTCTTGTTTTTCTTCATCTTCTTTTTTTTTGCTTTCATTCGGATTTTATTATTTTGGGCTGACTTGTCTTTCAGAGTTTTAGAGTAGGGTTTGGCAAGAACGTCTCAGAAGGGTCTGTGGTGTTTTGCTGCTGTCTATTTTGACACGTTTCGCTGCTCGTTTGCCCCACGGCCCACGGGCAACGCACGCGCTGTTTGTCTTGTTACGATGTCGGCGGCATTTTGTGCGTTTTAATTATCAACTCCTCGACTGCCCACAGAACAGAACAAAAAAAAAAATAGAAAAAAGTAAAGAATGCCGAGCATAAATGTTTCCTTTGACAAAAAAAAAGAAGGAACAAAATTAAATGAATTTCTTAACCAAATTCTATTGAAGGGTAAGCTGCTGAGCAGGAAGCTGCCACTGTCTTTTCATCATTGTTTCTATTTTTAAAAGCGATTGCCTTGAGGCTCAATGAGTTTTTTGTAAGGTGATTTTATAACAAAATTACGCGAAACGCTTTTATTTTAATTTTACATTTAACAACACAAGAAACGCAAATTAAGAGAGATTTAGTGTTCGACTCAGTCTGTAAATTCTGCTGTTTTTTTAGTAGTTTTTAATAATTTGTGTAAATGTGTATCTAGAAGAGGTTCGCATCAGCCTAACTAATGGTCTTGGCAACAGAGAAATTCAATTCATTAATAATATAATATATAATATGATATATAAAGAGTCAAGAAAAAATAGTTATACTCTAGATAAATAATATACATTTATATTATTATAAATATTATATATTTTATTATTATATTAATAGTATAAATATGGATAATAAAAGCTAATAAATAATTGTAACTATTCTTGATAATTTAGAATAATTAATAATTAAGAATATTAGTAAAAATATTGCATAAGATTTATATATATTTATATTATATCTTCTCCAGAAACTCTAATGCCCTTTTAAATATAATGTTGCCTACTTTTCAGCTGAAAAAAAAATCCTGAATGCCGCATACAAATATGTAAGCTTATTACTAATCACACAAATTACAGGGTATATTCTAGGTCGGTTTGTGTTCAAGTTGAAGTCGCTTCGTAATGCTGTTTATTGACAAGCTTTTTGCGCGAGCTTCTGCTTTTAATGAGTTCCGTTGAGCTGCTTAGACGCCGCCTACGGAGCGCCGTCTTGAAAGACGAACTACTGAGCTGAGCTGAGCTAAGCTAGGCTGAGGGTAAAGTTTGTGCCAGGAACTTGCTATTAGCATTCCGCCTTGACCAAGTTACGGTTTTAAATTAATACACACACACACATACAAGGAGTGTAAAATGTAGTTAAACATAAACAAATACACGCCCAAACCAGAGCAAACTTTGGCTCGCAAGAAATGTGCCAAATTGGCAGTTGTTGCGCCTCTGCTTTTTATGGGTGCGAAAAGTTTTGGTTGCCTTTTCGACAGCTTTAATTAAGAAAATTTGTGTTTAATTTATGGCCAGGGCCGTGCACAGTTTGTAATTATATTGCAACATTCAGTTGCGGCTCCCTTTGCGTCGCGCAATCAGTCAACTGGCATTCGATGTGAAATAAGTTGGTACAGAAAAATAATCGAAGTTGGCAACTTGGAAGACGGAAGGCAGAGAGAGAAAGAGAGCGGGAGAGAGTGGAGCCAAGGCGGGCTGGCAAATAAAATTGTTAAGCAAAGCGACAACGGCAAATGGAATTTTAATTCAATTTGAATGTGCAGCGCTCTCTCTCTCTCTCTCTCTCTCTCTCTCTCGCTCTCACTCACTGATTGCCTTGCCATTTCTCTGCATCTTTTTACAGATCTCTGCCGTTCTCTCTCTCTCACTCTCTATTAACGCTGACATCCTGCGGGCGCGAACAGTTAAAGTCGAAGTCTTTTCGCGCTGTCGCTGTGTGCGTGTGCCTCTTTCTTTTTTTTGTATGTCATTTCGCAGATTTCTTTGTTTTCACTTTGGCCATTCTCGGACGCCGTCGCCAGAGCGCCATTTTGTGTAATGTAATTTCATTAAGCCCTGGCGACGGCTCGAACAGGACATGGCTCGAATATATGTTTAATTAACGCAATTTGCTGGCCGTCAACATTGTACAGGGCCAGAAATGCCATGGCTGCTGCCTGGACTACCTGGACTACCTGGACTGCCTGTGCTGCATTGCACAATAAGGCAACCATTGACAATTGAAATTCAGTTGTGTTGCCATAACAAACCACCTGCTGCTGTCACTGCTGCAGCCAGCAATTGTTGCTCCCCCAGGCGCAATTGTATTGCACTCCCGCTGGCTTGGAAGGTGTAAATGCATGTGCTCCAGCACTTGTCTCCCCACCCGGTGCGCGCCACGACAGCAACTGTCAATTGTGTGCGGCAACGGGTCGAGAACTTAAACTCATTAGCTGTCACCAGGGAGGTGCCACAGCCATGCAGCCACAACTAAGTTGCAGCCAGCTCACATAGCTTTATGCATTTTTTAGCTGCTGCTGCTGCTGCTGCCGAGTAGCTTGCCACAAATTTGGGTCAACTGCAGCGCTTGACTCTTGCCCAAGAATTTGTGCCTGCCGCAGAGGAGCTAGTTTTATGCCTTCCATCTTATGGCCAACCCGAGGAAGGGAAAAAACTAGAGCTTGAAGCTAAAACAAGCTAAATCGCTTACGTTAACAAGTGAAAGCACACACAAAATTTCACATATGCTATGCGTGCGTACATTTTTCTCTTTCACATGCGCTGCCTCTCACTCTCTCTCTGTCTCTCCCTCTTAAGCATTGCAAATTTATGGCTGCATTCTTTTCAGGTGCTCCACAAGCTGCATAAAAGCTATGCATTAATTTTGATTTAGACCCAAAGCAATTGTTTACAGTTTCTCTCACATGTTGTACAAAGTTGCAACGGCATAGCAAAAAGAAAGAAATCACCTGTTCGTTGAATATCCTCAACTGGCTTGAAGGCAACATTCTTTCCTTCTTTTCGTTTTTCCTAACTAAATTTTTGTTTGCCCTTTGGCTATTTAAATTGTTGTCAACTAACAAACTGCATGCAGTGTGATGCACATTTAATTGTAGCCAAAAGCGATTTGAATTGATTTTATTTTGTAATTTGTTTTTTTTTTACGTGCCTATACATAGCATGTTTGAATTACGCTTTAAATAAAAATATATAATATAATCGTAAAACTATTTGAAAGGCAGCTCAGTAAAGCAATTTATATATTTGATGTAGATAAATATATATAATTAATGCAAAAAATATGAAAACTGTTTTATTGATAGTAACAGCTGCTGCTGTTATAATGATAATATAATTAAAATAAAATAAAATATATGCAAAATATATTTAAGATATGAGCTGAATAGTATAAAAGACAACAATAATTTAATAATTAAAATTTTCATATATTTTGTATTTTATTTCAAGTATATAAATTTCCATTTTAGACAAAGAAATACTTTAACAAAATTATCAATAAAGATACTATCGCAATTGCCACAATGAAACTAGGGATTATCAGATTATAAATCATAGAGCACAATACATGTATTTTTAATCTTTCTCGAGCTTTTACAGAACATTTCAGAGTGCAATATATGTACCTGTTGGCTTTTATCAAAGAAATCTAGCAGCGCACATGGTTAATTATAAACTGAGTTTACTGTAGTTGCTGTTTAGCACATAAAGCTGGTTCGTGTTTGGCTGAGCATTTTTACCTGGCCATTTGAGTGCCACATGCGACGCGGCAATGTTGCAACGTCGACTTTATCGTATTTAGCCGTGTGTTGCAGCAGCAAGTAGGCGGCTTTAAATTAATGTTAATATATGTATGTGTGTGTGGATATACAGAGCTAAGTCGGCACAAATTAATGAGAAATTATTGCCATCATACTCCCCATCTCGCTCTCTCTCTCTCTTTCTGTGACTTTTTTTCATGTTGGTGCACTCGAGCTTGTGCAAATTCGTGCAGCTAACATGGAAAATTCTAAAGCCAAAATAATGCGCCTTTTTTGGGTTAAGTTTTGTTTGCAGCCATTTAATTGGCTTTGGCAACTAATTAAAATCGTGTGAATGGTGCAAAGGGTATTTTAACAATGCGTTAAAGTAGAAGCTGATGCTGAAGCTGAAGTTGAAGTTGAGGCTCGAAGACAGACTGCATTGTTGACAGTTGGCAAAGTAAGCGGCTAAGCAGGGCAACAACAATATCGTAGTCAGCTCTTGCTGCTATTTCAATAAACAAACATGGCCAGAATCGCTGGCAAATACAGACAGAAGATAGAGGATGGCATACGGCACAAGAGTCAACAACCCTCACAGGCGAATCGAGCAAATCAAATGTAAACAGAGCCGCAGAGCACACACACACACACGCACATACACACAGAAACACATAGAAAAACATATAGGGACACACATACTTATATACAAATATATGTGCAGCAACCATGTGTTGACAGCCATTGCAATAAAATGAAAAGAAAAACTTTACAGGCAGAAGTTATGCCAATGATTGACTAGCTAATACCCTGTAGAAAGTGGATGCTATAAAGGCGAAATGAAAGAATTTTAATGTATTTGTGTGCAAATATATGAATGTTAATATATAAGACATAGCTTTAAGCTTCTGATCTGTAAGCAGTAAAAACTTAAAATAGAAGGAAATAACATAAGGTGTAAAAGTAATCAAAATTTCTTTTAAATTCTTAGTTCACTACTAAAACTTCACTTTAAATAGTCAAAATTTTTAATAACAAAGCAAAAACCAATGTAGAACTAATTATAATATTAAATATATAGAAATAAAATGCAAAACTATGCAGAGTTGGCGCTTTTCATAAAGTTTCTTTCCGAAGAGCTTATGTTGAATGTATTGAAAAATCTGCCTGGCATATAGGACAAGTGCTTAAGTCTGTTTTTACCTAGTCAGAAAATGAAGTGTAGCCTATATACCAGCAAACTGCTGGGGGGCAACAGAACAACACAACAAAGGCAGCAGGAGCAGCAGCAGCAGCATTAGCAGCAGAAGCAGGAGTATCAGCAGGAGCAGGAGCAGCAGCTTGGCTGTTTAATGGCCCTAGCAGTTCCTAATGCTGGCTGTTCTTGTTGCATTTGCTGCCTGTGCGTGGCACGAAGCATTGTGCAACATGCAACACGCAGCACTCACAATGGGTATCGGCACCCCCCGTCAGCCCCAGCCATTGCTCTAAAGGGTCTGACAAATAGTCAGAAGAAATGCTTATTTTATTTGCATATATTTTAACATTTTGCCAAAGTAGATACAAATTTAGAATTGTGTGTGTGTGTGTGTGTCAGGCTCAGTTGCAGTGCGCACAATAGAGAAAAAGAGCGAGCTGAATGTAGCAGGAAATGTAAGCGAAATATATATACATTTGCTCGCATTTACAGGGTTATATATCCAGTACACACACACATACACATACACACATTTATATAAATGTGTCTGTGCATGTCTTGGCATTTCCATGTCAATTAGTTTTAAACTCTCCAAATGCCGCTTGACATCAAATAATAAGAAATATAAAGAATTGTATTGACAGCAGCTGTGAGCAACATGAGCGAGCGATAGAGGGGAGGAGTGGGAGTGTGGCATATGTGAGTGAGCGGAGTAGGTGTCGCTGTGCGTGGCAAGTAGGTGTTAATGTGGCTGACACAACATTGAGTGCAACTGCCAGCAAATGCAAACAACTTGAGGCAGTTGCAGTTGCTGTTGCCGTTGCCATTGCTGCTCCTGGCTATTGTTCTTGTTGTAGCTGTTGTTGTATTGCCGCTGGCATCGCTTTTGTCATTGTCTTTTGCTGGCAAATATTATCCGCGTTGTGTGACAACATTGTTTGCCTCAGCGCTGTCACGTCTGCTGTTGTTGTTCATGTCGCGCTCGACAGCAAATTTTTGTTGCATACCTTTCAGCGCAGCCCTTTGGCAGGTGGAGCAGGCTCAACCAACGCACGTGTCTGATTGCCTGCTTCTGTTGCCTACGCTCGTTCTCTTCAGCTCTCTCGGTTCTCGGTTTTTGGTCAGCTTTAACTGGAATCAATTTCACTCAATGCAGCACATACACACTCACACACACGCATAGTAAGTGCAATTATGATTCTGTGTGTATGTGTGTGTTTGTTATACATACACGGCAACCGCTGGAGCCTTTTTGTTAAGCAATAGCAAAATATTTGCCAGCTCTTGCAGAAAATTGCAAAAAAATTGAGGAAAAAACAGGAGAAATGCATTTTTATATGTAAATTTGTATCAAGAAAGTGGCGTGTCTGCGTGTGTGTGCGTACTTTGAGTGCTTGCTCTGCATGCTGGATAAAAGTGGCGAAGAGCAATGAAAATTTACAACCTGCTGCTGCACAAACTGCTCTTGAGCTGATCATCATCAGTCATGGCTCAGTGTCAGGCTTCAGCGTTGTCATCGTAATCGATCAATATTCAATTACAATTACAATTACCATTACCCGCACAGTAAACGGTACGAAAAGTGAATGGCAACATGCCAGTGCCGATGCACCTCTGCAACACTGCACCACTGCACCGCTGCTCCACTGCACCGCTGCACTACTGCTTCGTTCGAGCCACCCAAAATGCCGCCTACAATTGACAAACTGTTCGCGACCTGACTCAACCTGCGCCTGCCTGTCAGCTGCACAATTCAATTGCAATTTCCCTCACTGAATGGTAGAAGGAGAAAGGGAGAGAGAGAGAGAGAGAGGGCAGCACAATGGAGCGTTGGGGTACAGTGGATTCGTGTCACAAACTGAGTTTATTTATGCAGCTGACCCCGTTTGCCAGTGGCCAACAATACATGTAATTCAATGGACTGACCCAAGTAACCCCAACCCCAAATTTATGAAAAATCGAATTGAATTTACGCCTGACAACTTAATGTCGCCTTGTCATGTTTTGTTAAGACAAACCTAGTGGAAATTTGCAGCTTAGCTGAACTTGAACTCAGACAGGCGAGAGACATGCCACACGAAGACCCATTAAGCTAGACGACAGACGAACTTTGCCATAATTGCAATGCCAAAAGGCAAAACTTTGCACACATTAAAGCCACAAAACTTAAGCCGGATATCAAGTTTCGACTGCTCGGAGATGATGGAAGGCTTTCAGCTACGAAATGGCTGGCACAGCAAACTCTGAACAGACATCAAAACATTTCCCAAGCCATTTCGGCATGTGGTTAACTTATTGTGCGCGCATAGAGTTGAAATAAATTTATAAAATTTTTAAATATCTTGCTTCAATTTCAGCGGGAAATAAATCTTGATAAGCGGAAAGCAAACTAAGAGTTGAGAAACTTATTGGAAATAAGAATTTGGGGTATAGGAATATGATATAAGATATATAAAAATCATTTACTCAGTTTGGCTTTATGATAAGCTCTGATATTGTCTTGATAAAATCTAGCTTTACGTTAGCTTGAATTACTTTGTTGATATATTCCACTCATACAGCACGCATAGATTCTAATTGATAACCTTAGTGCGTTGCGCTTTAAGGCTCCAATTGCTGCTTATCTGCTTGTTAGCTAGTCAGGCATAACGCTCGTTCAGCCACTCGGATGGGATATGCTGGCTGCCTGAACTGATTCGCTCAGTGGCTTTTAAGTGAACCTGACTAGCAACTGGGCTAGTCGGCAGTCGGCAGTCGGCGGGAAGTCGGTTCGCTGCATTGGAAATAGAGGCAATCAATGGCCGTTTTCATAACTTGTTTTTGCAGTGGCAGCACTTTAGTAGTTGCTGCTAATAACAATTTTTTCTAAGCTCTCTTTGCAGCACACGCATAACTTCATTATGCTCGAGTTGTTGCATGCAACTGGACGTAGGGGGGAGGGGCGGGGACTTGAACTTGTGAAGTGCATAGCTCTCGCGTTTTCCGCATCCGCGTTGCTCAATGATCCGTGTAAGCACAGAAAACTGCACGGGAAACCAGAGATAAACAGATATAGAAATACGAAACGCTTGCCACCTCTTTACAGAACTCTTTCACTATTTCTCTCTCTCTCTTTCACTCTCTCTGTGCACTGGCTGCGGCTGCGGCTGTGGCTGTGGCAGTGGCAGTTGAGCAGCGCCAGAGGGCAGCCCAGAATGAAGCTGCAGTCGTGTATTGATTGTGATAAATGTCCTTTGGCACGCTTTGGTTGCTTCAACAGCTACCGCAAAGTAAAAGCAAGAGAGAGAGAGAGAGAGAGAGAGAGTGCAGAAAGTCGTAACTGAAGAGAATCTGAGAAATCGTGTGGTTGCCGCTCAAAGTTGTTTTCGCCTTGAAGCATAAATTCTCCTCAGTTTCTGTCAGCGAAATAATTTCTAGACACAACTCATTAAATATTAAGCACTTGTTTAGCAGTCAGCCGGAAATTTACACTGCTGTTTAATTACATGTGCAATTTATTGACACACATACACACACACACACGCACACACACAGTTACACACATACATACCTACTCACACACGCTATGACGCGCTGGCAAACCAAACAGCATCCAATTTTAATTAATAAAATCCAATAAACCACCCAAAATACACACACACACACACACACACACTTAAGTGGTTAGCTGTGTGCGAATTATAAGCGCAAAATGTACATAAAAATAAGAAAATATATAGAATGATGTCAGCTGTGGTCGGCTATATGCGAGAGTGATAGACTAGAGATGCTCTGTAATGAAACTAAAGTAGTTGAATGTTAATAAATATATATCATTGTGTTATATATGCTCTATTATCTTTAGCTGTTTCCCTTTTGAATGTAAATTATTACATACTCAATTGATTGCATACAAATGGAATATTATTAACAATTCTCTCTCAAGTGCATACGCTCAACAGCTCTGTATTATTAATGATCCTTTTAATAACTTTATTTCATACAGGGTATGCACTCTCACTCACACCCATGCTCACATGCCCACATACACACTCATCCACCACATTCACTTCCATTCAAATGAGAATGTGCACCTCAAAGTTTTTGCATAATTAATGCAAAAATTGTGTTTGCTCAATGCTCATTTCCCAGTTGAACTTAGTTGGTCGGTTGGCCCTGCCCTCACTGTACAGTGAAGCCCAAGTCAATTTACCTGTTCAACATATTAATTAGTTTTTTCGTATTTTTTTGTTTTTTCTCTCTCTCTCTTCCTCTCATATGGGAAAAGTTTGTGGCTTAATGAGGGAAAAACTGGCAGCAGGACTTTTCAACTCACATTTGACAGTTGACGCTGGACACGCTGGCAATTCTGAGGGCATATTTCCAAATGAGACGGCGAATTCCGAACGGGAATTCGTTCGTATTCCCTTAGCCTGTCAACATGTCAAATAAAAATCAAATTTCAAATGAATAAATACCCAAAACGAAAATGCGAAACGCAATGAAAATAAATTATAGAAAACTTTTGTAATATAAACTACGAATCGAACAGATGATAAAAATGATGATAATGTTGATGATGATGATGGCAATGATAACGATAACGATGATGCCAGTGAACGTTGAGATGCCGAGCTGATGAAGGCCACTCGAGCATTTCATTCTGCAAGCAAATCGCTTGCACACAATTCCCGAAACTCCCAAAACGAAATGAAATGAATGACACAGAGCACAGCTCAAGATGAATGAATGAGTGAAATAGAAGAGAAAAGAGAGGGCAAAATAAAAACATTCCTATATATACTCTCTAAGATTTTTTAGCAATTCTTTGAATTGAGGTTTTCTTTTTATTGTTGTTGTTGTTCGAGTCGGAACAATTCACTTGCGTTTATTTGGGGTCTCTGTTTGCCCACGGTGTTAGCTCATTTCACGGCTCTGAGGCAGACACTTTTGGTTAGTTGTTGATGCTGATGCTGTTGCTGTTGCTGTTGCTGCTGCCAAGAAATATATTTACCATAAATCAACATCAAAATGTTTGATGATGCGATAAATGGCAAAATAAAGCAAAAGGCGCAAAACAAAAAAAGGAAAAGCAAAAGCAAAAGAGAAAACGGGAATGCAAAGAAAAAAGTACGAAATTCATCAAATATAAACTCTAGATACATTTCAAATGCTTTACACACACACACACGCACTCACACACAAATATATGTACGTCTGTATTCAGTTTAAATCCCCTTGAAGGCCGACTTTAATCAACATTGCGTATTCTTGTTACTTGTGCACGTAACTTTTAATTACTAAAAGTGTCATAATTTACATAAATTTATTATCTTTGACGTTGCGTATCTGTCGGCTAAGCCGGGCCACAACCGGGAAGGACACACGCACACACACAAAAAACCTATGCTTTAAACTTTTAATTAAATTCCAACTTCGTTTTCATCCTCTTATTGCTGTTGTTGTTGTTGTTGTTGTCGTCAGCCGTAGGCTAAAACTGTCCTCACCCTCCACCCAGCCCTTCAGCTTCAAATGAAGTTTACACGTCAACAGTTAACGTGATTAGTGCTGCGAACTGACAACTTGTCTGTTTATCTATCCAGGCACATCTATTTATTATGAATCTGTGCGCTTGAAACTTTCCAAGAGCTAATTAAATATTATGTTAAATAACTTTGGAATTGTTTTAAGTTCAATTAAATGTTACTAACCGTTACATATAGCTGCAGTTAGTTAAATACCATGCAATTGACAATGTGCAAACGTCTGTCTGCAAAAACAAAGAAAACAAAAAACATTCGAGTGTCACTTAAAGCTCGTGTTGCTTTTCGCCCTTTAATTAAATTGTTAACTCAGCCCACGTGACGCCAGGAGACAGACAAATGTGCTCCAGACGTGTGAGCATGTGCGCACAGTTGATGTCTCAACACGCCCAGCACACACACACACACACACACTCGCACACATCTATATATGTATGTAACTGTGAGCCTCATCGTCTTTGACATCGGTTGACTATTAATTAGCTAAACGGCAAATTCATGACCTTTAGACAAATTGACACTCGCGATAATCAAAGGTGAATTACGTATGGTTTTGCTACGCTACGAATTTGCCAAATTACAATGTCAGCCAAGCCAAGTTGTGGGCGTGTGTGTGCGTAATAGATGAGTGTATATTGTGCTTAGGCTCGACGCAAATTTATTACAAGAATTCCAATTTTTCTCTCTGTTAAATATCAATCAATCAACACAAATAATTTATCATGCTCTGCTCTGCCTGCATAAAGCATTTGATTTTCGTATATTTAGTATAAATTTATAAGATTAAAGCTTTTATTTAAAATGTTAGTCGCACGTGTGTGGCCAACGAAAACAACGTGAAACAACAACAACAAAAGGTGTAAACTTTTCTAATAAAAGAGCTAAAAACATCCGGGAAAAAAAAGACATGGGAAAAATACAATTGATATACCCTGCAGAAATTTAAGGCAGCATGACCTAGTTAGGTAATACGAAAAGTGTATCAGCAGAAGTAATAATGATATATATCTGACTGGTTATATATTGTCTGAGGAAGAGCATGTTGTACATGTATTTTATAGATATTTTTATATAAATTTAAACTTGCCATATTCAAAGTGAATATGCAATATTTGAATATGAATAACTTTTGCTTATATATAAAAATAATTTATAAAATATATATATTTATATAGCATAACAGAGTATTTGCCAGTCTAGCAGCTCTTAGAATGCTAGACCCTGAATCCTTTTATTTTTTTTTATGCCACTGGCGAAATGTGGGCTACTTGTAAAATTTCATGTTGTTTACCATGTGTGTTGTACGGTTTTTAATCATGTCGGCGTGTGTGTGCGTGCGTGTATGTGTGTCTCTGTGTGCGTGCATGTAAACAATAACAAATTTTGCATAAAACGTTTATGCGGACGGCATTGCAGGAGGAGGACGCAGTTATTTTTTTCTTACATGCATTTGTAAGCGCAGAACTTTTGAGGTTAAGACGCTTCAAAATAAAACTTTAAGTGTGCGAGCAAACGCACACACACACACACAGGTATAGGCAGGCTGGATTACAAGCTGCCGCTGCTCTTGGCGGCGAGCTAACTTTTTCGTAGCATACATTTCAGCGCCACATATATTAAAGATTTTGCAACTGATGATTTGGTGTGGCTGCTACTATTGTTGTTGCTGTCGAAAAACTTTTTAAATATGCAACTTTAAACGTATGCCACAAATAAAACAACACCAACAGCAGCAAATAAACAAACAAAGAGTGCAAAAATAATATGAAACAAAAACCTCACACTCCATGGAGCGCAATTGCAGCTAAGCAAGGCAAAAAAGATATACATACTTGCGCCTGTGCATGTGTGTGTGTGTGTGTGTGTGTTTTTGTTGTTGATTGTCAGTACATGCATGGATGTATGCATGTGTGTGTGTGTGTGTGTGTGTGCTGTGATATGCTAATTGCCAACTCATTAAAACAGCTTCGTCTTCATGCACTGACAGCAAACGTTGCCCCAGCTCGCATTCCAGTATTCCGTTCCTGCTACTCCAATTGCCTGTTGCCATCTCGCTCACACGCTGCATTTACATGCAAATAATGCCAGTGTGTGTCTGTGTGAGAGCGCATTCTAATTTAATCAGTCTGCTAAATAATGAGCCAGCGCTGCAACAACAACGACTGCAACGACAGCAACAACTGTGCTGCTGCAGCCCCAACAATAACTAAGGCAGCCCTTCAAGTGAAACAGGAAGAGACAAATCTCCCACTCTCACTGCCGCTCCCAGTCTGTCACTGTATTGTCTTATTTACCAGCCATGCCCTGGAATAAGTTATAGACGGGTTTGCTGGGCTGGAATTAGAAGTGTGATTATATTAAAAAGATTAAATTGTATTTTTAGGAAATTTTATTTTCATTTTAGTTGATTTGGTATTATTTTGTATTTTTAATGGGTATTAGAAATAGAAATAGAAACTAAATAAAAATAAATATTGTTTCAGCATCGACTGAATGAATAAGTTTCTCGGGCATTCGTTTATCGAGCTCCAACTTCTTCTGTGATAATAAAAATGGCTCATAATATTTCCTGTTCATTTTTCCAACTTTTGTGCTTCGCACTTGCTTTACAGGGTATTCAAAAAGTCCAGCACATCTCTTGGATAGTTTCGCTCGTTTGTTGCTTTCGCTTAACTCCCTTTTGCCGACTGAATTTCATTCTTAGCTTAATTAAATGCACTTTGTTGTGGCCAAATATTATTTTACAAGAGCACAACTAGCGCTGCTAAGCAAATTCTGTATAAACAGAAAAGGAAATAGCAGAATAAGAGTAAAAATAAACTTGTTGCCAAATAACAACACTGACTAATTTGTACTCTCACTTGCTCGCACAATCTAATCCCATCTCTCTCTCTCTTTCGCTTTACTCTCATTTCAGGTAAGCTGATGTTGGCCGCTGCCTTGGGCATAAAACTTTCTTAACAACACAAGCGTAAATACCCAAAAGGCTTAGCAGTTACATTATTTATACCTAAGCCTTATCAAATCCCGTGCATACTCAGCTCTTGGTGCAAGAGAGGGTGCCTGGTGCCGCCTCCTCTCGCCCCATTCTAGATGGGAAATCTTCTATAATCGTTTTATAAATTTATGCGAGCCTTGCCACAACAAAAAGTGCTTGGCACATGTTTTGTGGCTTCTAAAGTTGAGCAAACCTTATGGGCCTTAAAGTTCACTTCATGTGTGTGTGTGTGATGAGCGGGTGTGTGTGTGTGTGTGTGGCATTTTGTAGTGTTTCATTATCACAAAAATGTAAAGGGTCAACAGGCTGACACAGTGCGCAGTTATTTACGATTAAAAGTGAAAGCTCTTAACCTCAGCAAATGTGCGTGGACATATTTTTCTAGGCTATTTCAAGACACCCTTCAGGCTGAATGTGCTCTGCCAAGCCGACAGCCAAGGACACTTGCTTCAAATGACACTTAAATAAACATTAAATCAAAGCAGAGGACATCTTTTCTTTATGCATTCAAGCTGTTTCCTTATGCTAGTCGCAGAGTTCTTTGAAAAGTCAAGCGCCTGGCGAGATTATTTCTGTGTGCTTCAAGTACGTCTAATTAGGGGTCTCTGGGGTATAAAAGGTAAAAGGCTTAATCAAGTTTCTGGCACAAAACTATTTATTCAAAGACAAAATTAAGTATTTATATAAAAAGTCTGGCTAAGTTGAGCCAATTAGGCCACAGTTTAGACTTTAAGCTCTTGTAGTTATCTCTAAATTTTCAATTGAATCAAATTGGTTTTTATTTCTAAACATATCTTAGGATAGTAAATATAGCTTACCTTCACGAGTGTTCACTCCCAGTTGTAAATTTAAGAAATTAAAGCAGACTTAAAGCGCTTCACTGCACCAGGTATATAGAGAACAAAGCACGCTTGGAGCTCTTAGGAGCTCATCAATCTAATTACTTCATTTCCAGCTAGTTTTCAGCTGCTCGTTGCTAGTTTTAAGGAGCTTAATGTTCTCACTTTCAGCCAGTGTCATTGACAGTTAACGAAACGTGCGCTGGCAAACATTTTTAAACGATGTTGAACAAATTTTTGTTTTCGGTCCTTTACCCGCACACCCACACACGCACACAAACACACATACACGCGCACGGAGAGACACAGACACGTGCATTAATTGCTGATCTGTCTACGTGTCGTGAGTTTTTGGTTGTCATAAATACACATTACACGTCGCATGCAATGCATACGGCAATGCCTAATATATGGCACAAGTGGGGAAGGGGGCGAATGTGGTGTTCTGGGCGTGGCAGTGCGAACATAATGAACTGAAACCGGGGGGGCTCAAACGAGCGCTTAACTTAATTAAAAATGACATTCTAAGCGCGTGGCAGCAAACCATAGCCGGAAGGCGTGGCACAGCCCACACAAAACATTCGCCATGTGTGTGTGAGGATATATGAGATTGTGTGTGTGTGTGTGTGTGCTTGGGTAAATGCTTCACATATTTTACCAGAAAAATATTTGCAATGCGTTGCAAATTGTAAAATTTGCTTGTTGTTTATGCGGCGCCAGTTGGCTCGAACGTTTGGCCAAAAGTTCCATGTATTAGTCGATATATCAGGCGAGTTCATTGCGTTTATTTAGCGCAATGCGCGCACACGTTAGCCACGTTAGCTGTTTCGCTAGTTAAAGGCATAGATGTACAGCAAATAATGTTTAATTTAAAACCAAAAGCAAGCCAAACGACAAATTAATTACTCGTTTTATTACATGACACAAACACAAACAGCAAAAAAAATAGATAAACAAAAAAAAAAATAGGAGCAAAGGGCACCAATTTATGCATATCAATTTAATTAAATAACTTATTATAAATTTTAATTGGATATTTTTTTTGGTTGCTGTAAATATATTACACGCTTTGTTAGGTATTCACTGCCAAGAAATTAAATATCCTATAATTCATATATTATATTTATTCTGTGTATATTTAATATATAAGTTCAATTAGAATCAAGCAGTATTTTCAAGTTGAGCAGCTCATGATAGTTAGAGTTTCACTTGTATTATTTTCATAGCATATTATTATTAAATTCATTGCCTTTAATGTCTGTATTCCTGCATGATCCCATTCACAAATAGTTGTCGCACGTCCTGGGAAATATTTGAAAAATGCTCATCAAATGCGACTAATTAAATGTTGAACTGCGAACTCGGTTTATGGCATTAATTTGTGTAATGCGACACTTGGTAAATTGAATCGTTTTGCCGGTTTGCATTTAAATTAACATAAATTAGACAACACGCGGCTATAATTTGTAGCTAAATGACAGGCGCAATTAGAGACTAGATTAGAAGCTAACGAAAAAAAATAATAATTAAAAATAAATTTTGTTCACCATTGGGAAATCAGCTTTGATAAGAAAAGAGAGAGAAATCGATTAAAATTTCGTCTAGACTTTTTGCTAAGAATACAATTTGGAGCGTATTTGAATCATAGAAGAGCTCTTTGTGTCCTGCTGCTCGAGTTTTAATTGCATAGAGCAAGCAAAATGAGCAGAACTACGTATTCAAGGCATTTGCCTGGCTCTTTGGCCATTCATGAAACTAAAATCTAAATATACTATATAAACGAAATATATAAAGGTATATGTGTGTGTGTGTATCATACACACAAATGCAACATTCAAACTTCAAATGAAGAAAATTCTGTGGAGCTGCTGCTGCTGCTGCTGCTGCTGTTGCTGCTGCTGCTGCTGCTGCTGCTGCTCACTTAGTTGTTAAGTCCAAGAGCCACCTGAGAGCAACTCAAGCAGTTGGCTGCTGCCAAAAGTCGTCAACAGCCGGATATGAGAATAAACGTTTAGTTAAGACTCTGTTGGAGCCAATTTAAGCTTTGCTCCCTCCAGCAGCCGCAAATCTGAAAGAGGCACACAGAGAGAGAGGGAGAGAGATAGATAGATGGAGAGGAAATTACTGAAACTGTTCAATTTAATTGTATACCCTGTAAGGTTATGCAAAATGTCAAAAACAGCTGAATGCAAGTGATATAAATTTTCTTGTGCTGTTAAGGACGTTTAGAGCTATCTAGTGAGAAGTTGAATTTAATGGTATATCTATTAAGTATGGTATATTTATTGACGAGTAGAGTATCTGCCAGTTGTAAACTCCTCTTTTGTTGATTTTAATTATGTAAACTGATTACCCAAGTGAAACATTTATCATGTGCACAGCTTTATGCAATGTTCATATATGAATACATACGCACAAGAGAGAGAGAGGGAGAGAGATAGCGAAAGAGTTAGAGTGAGCAACCTGAAGCTTAGTAGTCTGGCGTAAAAGGTTAGTTAACTATTTATGCGACTGTGTCTGTGTTTGGGGCCAATTGGAAATTAGTTTTCAGCCAATTTTCGAATGTGATTGCCGAGTGGCGCGTCCTTTGGGCCAATTTATGCAGAATTTATGAAAATGCGCGTTGATTGAATTCAGGCGGCCCAAAACATTTTGGTCAAATTCAATTTCGCTTCATTAATTTGCTGCATTGTTCGATAAGAGAATTAACAGACAGTCAGAGTAATATGGACATTGCCACTTCGATGCGAATTTCATGGAGTTGGCCATTTTATCAGTCGGTGTATAGTCCTTGATTCAAGTTTCCTGTCAGCCTGTCTGCTGCTGGCCAGTCTGCCCTGTTGCCTTTAGCTGGTGGCCCGCTCGTTTTTGGCCATTTTATTTTACCCACTTTGCACATTGCACAAGCAATTAAAATTGATTTATGCCGTCGAGACAGAACCAGAACAGTTAAATGCACTTCTCCGACCCGTTGGGTCATATATCTCCTGTAAGAGTATCACTAAGAGCTCAAACAGCACAGACCCAACTTTCCCTTTCTACTCTAGCTTTTATATCCATTAACCACTGCAGGCAGAGGCTATTTTGCCAGAGAGGGGCAAAAGAATATTTCTTTATTTCTATTTCGTCTTAAAATCGAATCATGTTTTAAGAGTATTTTCCCTTCGGCTTCTCGCACATATCTATACACCCTAATTTTTATTATATCTGGCTTTCAAATCACCCCGCGCGCTCTCGCTCTTCCTGCATACGTGAGAGTTGGGCATTTATCAAGAACTCGACTGCGGGTCTGTCTTTTGTTGCGCGGCTTCTGTCAGCGCGTTTCTCCTGCCGCTAATTAGATGAAAATAATTTATTTTTATTGCTTGGCCGTTAGGCAAATGTTGTTCTGACCACAAATTATGTGCGTGTGTGTGTATGTTGGTCCTTTTTTGGCGCTTGCTTTTTAAATACAATTAAATGAACTCGAAAGTTGCACAAAAAAGCTCATTAAAGCGATTTCAACTTGAGCTCTTGTTTGTTACAAGAACTACGCACCTGTCTGTGCGCCCGCTTCGCCCACCCGCACCGCCGCTCCTCCGACCCTGATAAATAGCCAGTGACAAAGTTGAAAAATGTAAAAAATGAAAGCAGACACAGTGCAGAGAGAACGAAAAGAAAAACAACAGAAACAGCAACAGCGGCAGCGGCAGGGGCAGCAGCTCGCGGAAAATCATTAAAAAGTATTAAGTAGATGAAAAATGTAATTTATGGCCCAAATTAAACGAAACTAATAGGAAAAGCCAAGCGGCAAAGCCAAAGTCCAGCGTAGCCGACGTGTCCTTTTGACAGCCACCTTCCGACGCCTTGTTTTATGAAGATGGACACTTGTAATTCATTCTGCGTTCTGCGACAGGCGCTGAATCAACGGAAATGAGATGGCAACGAGACAACTTTTTCATTGCAATTGTTGCTCTTGTTGATCCTGTTCTTCGTGCTGTTGCTGCTGCTGTTTTTGTCAATGATAATTTTTCTTCATTGTCAAATTCGTTACATTTATCTAAAGTTTACGAGACGCGTGTTAAATTTGTTCATAAATTCCTTTTGTTGTTGCTAGCCTGTAAGGTCTGTTGAATAACATTAGCAAAAGCGACATCTGTTGTATTTCACTGTCCTCTTTAGAGCTCTGTTCTGTTAGCTGCACTTTACATTAAACTGTTAAATATATTTTTGTGGATTTTGCATGAAAGCAGGTCTGTTAATTAACAGCGAAGTTAGCTTACTGAAGTTAGCTTTTAGTGTCAGCAGTTTAATTCTGTTAAGCAGTCGCTTAAAATTCTGATAGATTTTAAGTTATGCAATTTAAAGGTGTCTGCTTTCACATTCACAGTTGTTTAAGCTTATATTTGTATCCGCTAAGGTTGTATCAAAAGCTGCATTTGATGGGAAATTAGTATATGAAATTTTCTCACCCATAAACATCCTTTCAGCAGTTGGAAGCTTTAACAGCATCTACCTATTGCATAAGCTGTGGAAATGCTAGACTCGGTTATGGTCTTAGCTAAAATTCATACGTCTGCTGTTTCCTTATGGCGAAGGATTGCACTTCAAGTCTTTCCAAATACCATACTTTACAATTATACTTTTTAAAATTCACCTCAAATAGTTCAAGCTTCAGTTGACAGCAATTGCAAAAAATATTAATGCAAAACTAAAATTGTATGGCTTAGCACAGTGTGGTTGTTGTGTTAACTAAAACTGGCATTTCTAATTGTATTTAACGACAAAATAAGTCGCACTGTCAATAGCATAACTTTTTATGTTTTAAATAACACTAAATTATAAATAATATATTATTATTTGCAAAATTATATATTTGCATATTTATAATATCATCTGTACAATGACTTTATATCAACTTAACAGATAACCAACTCTTTGGTTGCTGTCTTGGCTGTAACAGCACTTGTCTTATTTATAGCAAGTTCAAACAGCTGTTTGGTTCGTGTACTAGCTTGCCATGCTTTCATATGAAGTTTTGCAGGCTGCGCAGGATGCGCAGTGAGCGGCCATTTTGCAGCATCCCAACAACAATAACAATAACAATGGCGACAACAACAACATACAACAGAACCGACCCAATTTCAAACGCCCGCCCAATCTCCACTGAACCAAAAGCATTTTTGGCACCCCAGCGTGTGTCTCTGCGCCTCTGCATGGCTGTATGAGTGTGAGTGTGAGTGCGATTGTGTGTGTGTGTTTTTATCACAACACATGCGACGCTCTCTTGCAGCTTGACTTGGCTGTTGGCTCTTGGCTAGCAGGCGGCTAAAAGATAGCGTCTGCCGTCAGTTTGAAACCTTCTTGTGAAGTGTGCGGTTGCTTTGAGCGCAGCGCCAGGGCGCATCTCCCATTCAAAGTAACTGTTATAGACGTCAGTTAGAGTGTGTGTCTATGTGTAAATGTGCCAGTGTGTGCGTGTGTCGTTATTGTTGTGATAAAAAGCCTCGCCGACCCGCAGACATTAAATTCGCGTAAAGGCGCAAAAACAAACGTAAAGCGCTGGCAGCTTTTAGGCGCGCGCACTCAGCGAACGCTTGACAGACGTAAGTTTACTTTTATATTCCTTTTATATATATATTTCTTCTCTTTTTTTTTGGCGAATTTCACAATTGTCAGCAAAATTGGTCACCTGGCAACGCTGTAGGTCAGTGTTACACTGTGCAACGTGCGTGTGTGTGTGTGTGCGTGGGTCTTACAGTTGTGGCATACTTTTCGAGTCGTTTGTCGTTTTTGCCCTCTTGCATTGTGTGTGTGTGTGTGTGTGTGTGTGTGTGTGTGTGTGTGTGTGTGTGTG
>NW_022045867.1:306645-388759 GCF_001654015.2 Drosophila navojoa
TGTGTGTGTGTGTGTGTGTGTGTGTGTGTGTGTGTGTGTGTGTGTGTGTGTGTGTGCTGTCTGTCAGTCATGTCTTGTCTCTGCACTTCGTTTAACTTGCCAACTGTCAATTTAGATTTTATTGTAGCTGCAACTACGCTACCTTTCTCTCTCTCACTCACACTCTGTCTTTGTCTCCCACTCTGTCGCTCTAGTGAGTGTGCGAATAATTTCCGTCTTTTGACTTTATGCTGGCTCTTGACAGTCAAACACTCAGGGCCACACACACACACACCCACACCCACACACACTCGATCTCTGACATACCTTTTTAGCCTTATTTGCATATGCGTTAGCTGGCATTTCATTCAGCCTCCCTCTCCTGCCCGTCATGCTAGAATTTTTGGTCTAATTGCATTGTTTGCCTAAAAAATATAAATATTTGTCGCTCATTAGCAGCCATTGCATAAATTTGATAATGTTGTTTTCACAAATTATTGCTGTTGCTACTGTTGCTGTTGTTGTTGTTATTGCATATTTATCTGCCCCTCGGGGTGTACAATAATTTTGCTGTTCAATTAGTTTTATGCACAAATTCGAGCGGAAAATGGCCATCAGCTCTCGAATTTCGTATTATTTGCAGTCTTTCTTTTTCTCCTGTTTTTATAGCAACAATAAACATAAAAGTTTTCCCAAGCTTACACACATGCGACGCACACAAAGATTTTGCACACGGCCTACCCAACATATACATCTGTGTGTGTGTGTGTGCGTAGCATAATAAGTTTTGATTTGCTTTTATTTGTTGAAGCCCAGAGGCCAAAACAGTTACCCTTAACATACAGACACACACATACATACAGACTTACGCACATATACTTGTACACACGCACGCACTGGCTTGACACCTTAATGGCCAAGACGCACGCTTGGCTAAACAGGCGAGGGCATAGTAGTGTGTGGGCGTGGCAGTCAGACATACGCCCTAATGAAAATGTATAACGACTTACGCAAAGTGTCGACATATTTATACATTATTTATGTATATGCTCTGGCATATGGCAGTCGCCTGACTGCGCTCCAGCCTAACAAGACAGCCCAGACAAGTAGCTGCCACATGGATCTCTGCTGGTTGCGGGTTGCTGTGGCTGTTGCTGACCTGCCACATTGTGTGCGAGCCTTGGGGCTGATGTGCCATGGGCTTTTGGCTTTCTTTCTGCTTGTTTTTTTTTTTCTTCTATTTTTGACTGCGAGCTGTGAGCTGTGAGCTGCTCACGCTGCGTATACGTGCAGCAAATTGCATTTGCAATCGATTCCATTTCATTGCCTACTTTGCGGCGCCGCAAACTGACAGCCGGTTGCCTGCCTGCCTCCCGGACTGAATGCCTGCCTGACTGGCTGTCTATCTGCCAGGGACAGCTTTAATAGCACTCTTAGCTTTCAATCCAATTGCACAACGGACAGCTGATATCTACCCACCCACCATCGTCTCCCTCTCCCTCTCCCTGCCCCTCGGCGCCTCTCCTGTTGCCATTGTTGCTCATTTCAAGCAGCTTAACGAATGCAACTGACAATCGAAAAATGCACAGCAGCTGCTAAAAAATTCTATTAGCTAAAGTATATTTTATTTGATTTTATACTAATAATAATAAAAAAAGAAATAAATAAAATTATACTTCGTTTTTCCAACTCTTATTCAATTTATTTTATTTAACATTTTGTATGCAATTTTAATGGCATTTATCTAATCTGCTTTCATTTGCGGTTGACAGAAACCAATTCATGTGCAATTGCAATGCCTGCAAAGCGGATAAGCAGAGCGAATGAGCTATTAATTAATTAAAACTGTGGCCATAATTAAATGAACACATTTAACAATTACAATCAAGATAAAAATAATTGAAATAAAACGACTTTTTCACGATCTGGCAACGTTTAATACAATTAAAGTTGGCTGCAAGCTATACATGTTTTTTTTTTTACTATCTTTATAAAGTGTTGAGTCCAGATGATTCATAGCATTGCTAAGTTGGCTGCGAATTGTAGAATCAATTTATTAAGGTGTTAAAAATAAGTATACCAAATAATAAAAATATATTCGAAATATAAATTGCTTCTTCAATTTCTTTACAAAATATATTTGTATTTCCTACCTTGTCCGTAATGCCTTAATGCAACCTGATCCGCTCTAAAGTTTGTTATATTTATTTAATTTAAATTGCAGCTTAAGGCTATCTGGCAACGCCAACATGGCTTATGTGCTTATTAAGTTGGCTGCGCCTGACCTATTTTCAGCGCATTGAAGCCGAAATCACAGCCCGAAAAACGTGTATCTTTCGGCTTTGCTGCCAGCTGATGCGATATAACTTAAAGTCTTAAATGCTTTGACTATTTTGCCGAATTGAAAAAAAAATGTTTGTAATATCCTCAAAAATATGCAATGCATTCAAATATTTATATTTGTTCGTAAATAGTGCAGCTTTTTGTATGTTTCGCGAGCAAATTAATATTATTCTTGGCAAGTAAACAAAAAGTTTATATTTATATATTTATTCACACACACACGCATTTACGCAGAGCCACGCCCGCTCCGGGCACATGTGAGGTAACTGTAAAACTGTCAATATTTATATTGATTTATCGCCTGGCTGGCAATACTTTCTGCTCCCTTTTTAGTCTCTTACTAAAATGCCAAAAGCGGAGCTTTTGCTTCTTTTTTTTTATCTTGCTCGCATATTTATATTTGTCAGAAAGTGCCAAACAACATTTTGCATCGCTTTATATGGCTGCCCCGCACAATTGCATTTCAATTTCAGGAGTCGCCGCCCGCCTCCACAGCCTCATCATCATTCTGGCTGACAAATTGTTGCCAGTGAAAAATTCATATAGCTGAAAATAAATGAAAAATATGCGAAATATGTTGGGCAACACTTCCAGCGGAATCCCTTTTGGCCGAAAGATTGTTTGGGCCACACTGCATAAACGTTTCAAATTTGACAAACTTTTCGCTCAGCTTCTGCTATATATATTTTTTATTTTATTTATTTTTTTTTGCTACTGCTGCTGTTGCTCAGCAATGCTGAAAATTAGAACAACAAAGTTAAAAGTTTCTTCATTTTTCTTCTGCTCTTTTGTGCTCTATTACAGAGATTATTATTATTATTTGTAAGTGAAATGGGAAAAGAGCAGTGCGTTGACTTGACGTTTAATAGATTGAGTTTTTGGAAATGAATTTTCTTACGCTGATGATTTGTATTGTAAAATTGTTGCTCTAGTAATATTCTACAATTTTCCATTTAATTTTTCTGTTTGCCATTTCCATTTATTACTATCTTTACCTGCGGCGGCATTCGTTAATCTTGTCTCTCCTATTTTCGATTTACTGTTGTTTTGACACCTCTCGCAGTTCGTTCGCCTCAAACTTAATTTAACAATTTGCTTTTTTCGTTGTTTTCCTAATAGCTTTTCCTGTTGTCTTCTGCTCCGCTTTGTGCATTGCTTCTCAAATTGCTTTTCGCTGTGGTCTCTCATCTCTCACAGCAATTTTTAGCTGTACTAAAATGAATTCAGACTTCTTCAAGTTAAAGTTACCTATTCTCATATCACTTCACGCCATTTCACACTTCACTTCTCTCTCGCCTGGCGCATCCCCTTGCTCTTAAATTGTGAATGTGTGTGTGGGCAAGTATTTAGCAACTCACCTGCAGGTATTCTGTCAAAGACTTTACACAACTTTTGCCTTGATCCGTTGCTTCAACATGCGTGTTCGTAATGAAGGACTAAACTCCAAAGTCCTCTGCATAAATGCAACACAATAATAAATAAATGAGTAAATGCACACGGCTCTTCGTTATGGGGCCAAAGACATGGTAAATGCATTTTGCCAGGCATTCAACTTTTAACCACACACACACACACACACACCCAGCGCTATTACGGACAAACTTCAGAAGAGCCGCCGTCGAGCAAGAAGTCTGCTTCGTAATAATGCAAAGGATACGTGTCTCCTGCCTGCCAGTTCCATCCTGTCCTGGCCTCTTCCGAGTCAAATGCAAAACTTGGCAGAACGCAACTCGACTGAAGGCGCAACCACAAAGCTCTGTAGCTGCCGCCCTGAAGATGAAGTGTTTATCTGAGGTTTTTTATTATTTCTACTATTTTTCTTTTGCGCGCGGTTATTCACACCTATGGGCAAAAACGTGAATGAATGACAATGTCAGGTGGGGCCAATGTGTGCCTGTGTCAGTGTGTGTGTGTGTGTGTGTGTGTGAGCGGTTGGTCTGGCTGGTTTATTCCAGTGGCTGCGGCTGCTAAACTAACTTTTGACTTTTGGCTAATCTGCAATGCAGCGCGTTGAATGTTTAAACTTGCCCACTGGGGATTATAAAAAATTGGTTTATGGCGTATAAAGTCATTTATTTCATGCACTCTTCCTCTTCGCTTTTTATACATTTTTTTTTTTTGTTGAAGCTCGTAAACTTTGCTCAAGTCGTGACCCTAATGAGAGCCGCGCACAGGTCCCACACAGCCGAGTCAGCTGTGTGGGCGCATTAATTATGCAGCCAACAGCTGGTAATGGGCAAATTTAATACCCTGGAAATAGACAGAAAAGTGTAGCTATGATAGAGTATATATAGATAAAGAGCATAGAATATTTGTTTAGAGAGAGAAATATATATGCCTCTAAATAGTTAATCAGTTAATCTAGTTGTCCACTTTGGTGTAAGGCACCGCATAAATATTTTTTATAAATTAAAAAAAATTTATTAGTGACTGTTAAAATTAATAATAATATTTAGACAGTTTTCAATAGCTTAATTTCTTAAATAGTTTGATTATTTTACCTCTAGAATGCCACTTAGGCCTTGTCTACAGAGTATCTGCTAGTCAAGCACACTCAATTGTCAGCCTAGTTTATGGTCTTTGCTGCCCTCGCATCCTGGCCAAATTTTATATTGATTTTTACAGTGGCATCATTAAAAATGCATTTGTTAAACAATTGTTGTCGTTGCCGCAGCAATTGTTGTCGCTGCAGCAGCAATTGTTGTCGCATTCGCATTGTTCTTAATAAATGCAAATTGTTTGTGGTCAGGCAATTGGGTGAGCCACAAAGAGCCTCAACAAAAGAATTTATTTAAAAATGTGCAAAATGCAGATTTTATTAAATATACTTCAACGAATTTCAATATGTGTTTTTCTCTTGTTCGTGCTTTAATTAATGAATTGCAAATATTTGAATATATATGTATATATGCATAAATATGCATATAGAATAGTGCAGGCTTGCATAAAGCAAGAGAAAACAAAGAAAAACTTGAAATTTCGGCGAATATTAAAAAAGTTTGCGTCATGTTTGAGATGTGAACACTTTGGGTCTCTTTCCCTTGTTCCTTCTCCTTCTCATTTTTTTTTCTTAATTTCTGATGTGTTTTCTTTATTTACAGAAAACTGTGAAAGCTTCGGTAGCAGCGCCCGCACCCAACTTAGGACGGCAAACGGAAGAGATTTATATCGATGACGATGGCAGCGAAGGCTCCGGCGGTCGGGGCGGGGTAAGTTGCAAATTTATCAAATGCAAATTCTCATGCTGAATGCAGAGGAATTAATTAAATTGCACAATTCTTGACCTGGGTCAACAGATTTTGTGCTGAGGCAGCATTGAGAGCCATTGGAAGTGCCGCCGCACTTCATTTCCGTTTCCTCTATTATTATTAAATGTATTTTCATTTTCATTTTCATTTTGTTTTCCTGTTCATATTGCATTTGCAAATTTCATGAAGTTGAGCGCATATTAAAATGCCATTTGTACACAGGCAATGAAAAACTTATTGTTATGCAAGTTTGCGGTCAGTTTTAGTACACACACACACATATATATATATATATATATATATATATATATATATATATATATGCCTGCCTGTTTGGCTACATTTTTATAGCGTAATTCTATGGGCGTGTCAGCGAACGCCTTTTTTTATGCGTTATATTTAACAGCAGCCAAAAAACTGTGATGTGCGCATCATAAACAAAGTAAAATATGTAAATTTCACAGCACTAAAAACCAGTCATATTTTCTCTCTAAACATATAAATTTAAATATTAATGCCAAGAAATTTAAGCAACGGCCAGCAGTCCCAGCAGATTAGATTTAACCTTGTTGCCTCTTTGACATGCTGCAAATTATAAGTTTGCTGGAAAATGTGGGCAGCTGCTATGAATGATTGACATTTTGAGTGCTCTATATATCCGGCATTATGAGCACGCCCCTAGCGCATTGACCTTCAAGTGACGGCAGGGATTTACCGAAATTTTAGTTATGCCTCCGTGCTGTGGCTCTTGGTGTGAGCACTATTTAAGGTTTAGTTTTGTCAAGTGTGCATTCAGCTTGAGTGCGAAGAGAAGTTGAGATAGGTCCTTTGATAGATTGAAGCTAGATGGGTCAGAAAGGAAATCAAATGAAAGATCTTAGTAAATAATAAATAAAATATAATATAATAAAATTATAAATTATAATAAATTTGTATATTTATCTATCTTAATGCAAGCTCTTCTTGCTTCTATCCCAACTATAAGACTTAGATTCAATTCCAACTGGAATAATCTAAACTTCCCGTTCTTAAGTCTCCGTTTTATATGTGAACAAAGAAATTATTGAACATTTTCATCCATCTATCAATACATTTGGCGGCAATAGCATAAACTTTAAATATATATGTATATACATAATTCGAATGGAAGCTGATGAATGCTTATGCTAGATAGAAATTTATCTGTTCTGACAGCCAGCTGAAGTGTAGGTCCTTCAATTGGAAAAACAGAGACAGAAACTTCTTGATGTGTGGAGGCTGGCATTTATGGCCTTTGCGCACACATCATCAACTTTTCTTTCGTAGGAAAAGCGTGATGTGCACAGGTGAAAATTCGCCACGTTTTGGGCTGAAGCAAAGCCCAGCTTATATGATCAAAGTTAACTTTTGAAAACTCATTTGTTTATGCGCCTCCAATGTTAATGCAGTAAACAGGCCAGATTATGCTGCTGCTGCTGTTGTTGTTTTTGTACAGCCTGCTGCTTATGTGGTAAATGTGAGCGTGTGCGTGTGTGTATTTAGTGGTATGTTAGTGTGTGTGTGTGTGTGGTGTGCTTGTGCGTGTGTTTGACATATGAGCGACATTTTGTTTGAAAGTTTTTTGACAGCCGTTGCTCATGCACGCACACAGACCCAACATCAATTGTTAACGCACACTTTTTGATTTGTTTTTGACACACACACGCACACACACGCACACATACATTTACACTTCAAAAAGCAAGAAAAAACTAATTAAAATACGTTGCGCTGTCATTCCGCTCGCTGTGCACTGCATCCCTCATTTCCCTTTGCGGCAAACAAAAAAGGAAAAACGACGGAAAAAAATAAAGTTTAATTAAATTCTTTATTCGGTTTCCGATTTCCTTTCTATTGCCCCGCTCAGATTTAATTAAACATTTTGCCAATGTCGCTGACGTCACTTTTTGCTCGTGTTCATTTGCCATTTATATATATATATACATATATATATATAATTTTTTTCTGTTTTTTGCTGCGCTTCAGCACACTAGAAACTCAAAGGAAAACACAAATAAAAATTGCTAGCGAAAAGAATAAAAAAAAACCCGTATAAAAATAGAGAAAATGAAATTAAAGCGAGGCGCGTAATTCAATTCCTTTGGCGAATGCGAAGCACGTTGACTGCTGCTGTTACTAAATCAACACGAGATGTCCTTTGCCCACAGTCCGAAACGTCGCCTTCGCATGAATTTGCATAAGCAAAAGCCCCGAAAAAAGGAGTTGAATGTGTGGCATATTTGGCTATTTGTTTCGGCGCTGAGATTGGGCCAAAACAAAGAAAAAAAAGACAACAAAAACATAAAGGGGAATAAAACTGGCAAAACTGTTGCCAAAAACTCGTTGTTGTTGTTGTTGTTGCTGCTGTTGTCGGTGTTGAGCCTGGCCAAAGCTGAAGCTGTAGCCAAAGCGTGTGTCAGTCGACCCAACTGTCTGTCACACTCACTCTCCCTCCTTCTCTCCCTCTGTCGCTCTCTGCGCCCTCCCACTGTTCATTTTCACACTGTGGCATTTTCTAATTTCCCCTTGCCTGCCTCAGGCTCTGACGCTTTCTTTCTGCGCCATTTCCGTTGCGGCGCTGCATGTCCTGGCTGAGTTGGCATGTCCTGCTTCGTATGAGTTGGCATTTTTATGCAACTGACAAACGCCAACGTCGCCTCTCATGTGTATATGAGCTGCCCTCCCCCCGGCCTCTCTTTCTCTCTCCCTTCCGCCTACTGGAGTCAGGCAAATGCAATTTATTATACGCTCCGTTGCCCCGTGCAAGCGTGTAACTAGCTGTCCGCCTTAAAGCAACTGCAGCGTACAACTCTCTGCGGCTTTTCTATATTTCAAAAGTTCTCGCTAAAATTATGCTTGATAAAAATATACAAAATACCCGCGCACGAAACGTCTCAAATGTCAAGCTACGTTGCCTTTTCTCTGCCATTTCGTCACAAATGAGACGAGCTGAAAGATGCCCGTGGGAGGACTGAGTGATTAATCTTATATGATCTAGCAGCTAGACAGCGAGTCAAAGTTGTGCAGCTGAAGTCTTCATGAGTTGAGCCTGAGCGACATCAGCGGATGTGAGGCAAGAGCGATTGGCAGCGCTGAAGTGATAGTTTAAAGGGTTTTAGAGTCTGATTTGAATGCAAATAAATGTCGTTTAGTCACGCTCTAAGAAAAGACTCAGAGAGCAATCGATAGCATCGTTTCTTTAACAGATTCATTAGCGATCGGCTTTGTTTCGATCTCTGTTTATTTCCCGGCCGAAACGCAGTGTCTTTTGTATAAGTATTGGTATGAGACTTCCTTCTCGCTAAACAATTGCGTAGGTGTGAGTGTGAGCTCATTATACGAACGTCAGTCATATCGCTACGGACTCAGTCTCGCTCTTAGCGTTACGAGTAAAATTTTGTTCGGTAGACTAGAGCGTAAAGAATCAAGCGGTCAATTGGGTTTATTTCCAAGCTGATGATTTTGTATCAATCAAAATAAATAAGAGCTCCCTCTCCAGCTCCAGTTGAGCTGCCTCTGCCCAGCTTCTTTCCATCTTACCCAACCGTTCCCTTCTAATGCGATTTTCATACATTCACAAATGCTTGAATGCTTACCATGCTCACCAATTCTAAGCTTCTTTTGTAAATGTAATAATAAGAACAAACTGCTGTCAAACCACAAATGATATATAAAATAAATGAAAAGAGTGTGCAGAAGCAAGAGAATTAAATATAAATTAAAGTAGAAACATGAGTGGGGAAATAAATTGAAGGAGTCAGTCTCAATGCTCTTAAACACATATTACCTTGCTGCTGCTCGGAGAACATTAAAATCCTTTTACGACTCGCAGTGAGTCGTCGCATAGAGCTTGAGTTTCTGTTCAGCCGAGTGTCCTTGCGACTTGCGTGCCTGCAGCCAGTGTCATTTGTGTTTCGACTGTATTATTAATGGATAACAATGAAAGGCTTTCGGCTAGTCCTTTGGCTGTTGCTGTCTGGTGCCGTTGCGTCTGTTTATAAATTATGATAAATTTTCGGCCGCCTAATGTGTCACATTTCACATAGTTGTTTTAGATTAATCAGTGGTGGAGGGCCAAGTTAATCAACGCACATGGCGAATGATTTATGTTTGCCTGCGGCTGCTGCCACTTGCTGCTGCTACTGCTGTTGCAGCCACATTTAACACATGTTACACATCTGGACTGGGGGCGTGGCTGGGCTGGTCTGGTCTGGTCTGGTTTGGAGCACAATCGTCGGCCCCTTTTTTGAGGCGTGTCAACAAGATAATGAGATTTTGTTGCAGCTCGGTAAATATGCAAATATCTGCATAGCTCAAAGCCAACCTGCCACACAATGCGGCAGGCATTGGTCCAGCTGCAGCAAATGTTGAGTTCCTCCTGCTGCTGCTGCTGCAGCTGTTGTTGTCGTAATAAGCCGCATTCCATTGCATTTATAACCATAGCAGCAACAGCAGCACGTTGCACACAGCCATTTTTGCTGCTCGTGCTCCTGCTGCTCCTGCTGCTGCTTTGTTGATTAATAACGAGTATATGGCGCACGTGCTTTAGCAAAAGGCAGCAGCTACAGTTTGCATAACGCACTATTATACACACACACAAACACACACGCAAGCTAACTGTTATGTACGTGCAGCCACACGCACACACACACTCACACATATACACATACAACGTGGTTAGTTGGTATTTGTGTCACACATGCCACACATTTGGTAAATGCGCATTGACAATAAATTAACATCGATTGACATGTCCCACGGAGAGAAGAAGCATTAGCTGCGAATTGAGCTGAAAGGCATGGCTTACACTGAGATAAACAATTTGTGTGAAAATGCTGTTGAAATTGAGTAAATACAATTTAAGTCAAATTTAAAAAAGAATAAACTATGATATTAGAGAAACACTTGAGTAATTGAAGAGGCAGTTATATAGTCTAAGGGAGTTATATTAAAAGCAATCCAAATGGAAGTGGAACCTCGATGAAGACCGTATTTTGAATTCATCTAAATAAAAGAGAAGATTTATAAGCAAAAATATATACATATATATATATATATATATATATATATATATAATAATTTAAAAATATATATATAGAATTATGCATGGGATTACTTTCCTTTCCTTTTTCCTATGTATATATATAAATATATAATAATTTAAAAATATATATATAGAATTATGCATGGAATTACTTTCCTTTCCATTGGCATCAGTTAACTCTCGCAATATTTTTAAAAACATCAGTTATAGCCTCACAGGACAACATATTTATAATTTACTAATGTTATCAATATACATATGTAGAAATAGCATACATATTTCATATTTTTCACAGTCGTCCATAAAAATAATCAATTCAATAGAATATTTTAATAATATTAGGAATTTCTCTACCTCTTATCCTTCAATTTGCCCTCCTCTCTCTCTGTTTATTCTAACCTATGCCAATTCTCAATATACAATAATTATAATTTATTGTCATAATCCATAAGTTTAACATGCCCTCATTTCTCATTTCTCTCAGTGTGTAAACACTATATAGAGCTGACCAAAAGTATGCAGCACACTCTAACCATTATACACCTATAGACACACACACATACGCTGCTGTACTGTGTGTGTGTGTGTGCCAATGTGTTTATGTAAACAGCGGGCATCTGTTTTGTATGGTCGATGTGAATGGTCGCCTCGCGTTGAATCCTGTAAATGCTATGAATCCTGTATCCTGTTTGGCTGCTGCTCCTGCTGCTGCTGATGCTGGTGCTGCTGATGCTTATGCTGTTGTTGTTGCGAGAGGCAGCTCCTGCTTTTAAGTACGTGCATATAATTTTCCGAGTTGTCGTTCGCTCTTCTACTCGTGCTGTCAATATCACTTGCTTACATGGGAATTTATTGTTGACAGCGCACATAATACATAATGCATAGCACACACAAACAGACAGACACACACACACACACGCGCGCACACACTCGAGCTATGTGTTGGCGTTTTAGAAGCTCTACATTCGATAGACATTGAAATTTATTGTGATTGTAATGTTAACCAACGCAGGCTCAACAAAATGGAAATGAGTTTATTGGCACGCCTTTCCTCCAGCATATGTAAGCCAGCTTAGTGTCCATATGTGAGAGTGTGTGTGTGTCTGTATGTGCGTTGCCATTAGTGTGTTGACTTTTTATAAATACCCTATACATATAAGAACGGTAAACAACAGTTGAAAGTTTTTTTTTATTGATTTTTTATTTTTACTTTCTTTTTACATACAAATTACAGACATTCATAATTTATTTATTTTTTATTTTTTATTTATCAGCTCTCCATCTGAGTCTTATCTATGCAAGATATTTGCTAATTATTTAGTTTGCCTCTTAACTATAGAGTATATCTGCTAGTCGCTTAGTCATTGGGATAGTTATTTAGTTCTTACGTAATGCCACAGCGTGATATTTGTTGATCTAGACTAGGAATAAATCTGTCTGTTTGCCTGCATTCATTACTCACTGTCCCAGCTCTGTTCCCAGCAGTCCCTCTCCCTCTCTCCCTGTCATCCGATTTGTTTAGCTGCATTATATCACAAGCGTAATTCCCTCACACACTAACACACACGCTCATATATGCTTAGAGACTAATCCAAATTAGGCTGCACACAGCCGGCGATAGCATTAACAAACCGAATTCTATTTCTCCATTTTTTTTTTTTGCTCTCCTCTCCCCCCTCTCGCTCGCTGGATCTGTGTGTTGTCCTAGCAGCTGGCTGTGTTGTTGGTGCTTGGTCATGTCGTGTGCTGTGGCATATTGCGCATACGCCCTGTTATGCCAGAGCCGCAAAACACTGAGAGAATGAGATGTTTGCGACAAGCATGCAGATTGAATTAGAGATACAACAACAAGGCCACGAATTGCTACAACAGCAACAGCAACAACAACAACAACAGTGTTGCCATATCATTTTTGAAGTCAAACGAAAAGTCATTGTGAAAGTTGTAGGAGTTGCGCCTTCTTGTCGTCGTTGTCGTCGTCGTCGCCATTTTGTTCGTGTTGTTGTTTGGTGTTTTTTATGCGCATTGTTTTGTGCCAGTTACTGCGAGTCGGTTTCCTTTTGGCTCCTGCATAATTTATGGCAATAAATTCGCTTAACTTTACGACAATTTGTTGCTGCGGAGTGTGCCATAAAATGGCTGAGACACACCCACATCCAGATCCACATCCCCATCGAGACTCTGGCGCAGACAGGCAGCCATAAGCGGCTTTAATTTGATTTTGGTGGCACGATGGCCACATCCATCTCGTGCCCACGTCAGACACTGAATAATTGATTTTGTGCTGCGCTTTGATGTGGCTGCTTAATGTTGGCGATTAGCGTGAAATTTGATTTGCAGCTTTGACTATTGACGGCTTAATTAAAAACAAACGTGGCTCTGCTTATGCCCAGCAAGCTGCATAAGCGCATTGAGGCGGCCGCCACTTCAATTAGTGCAACATTTTGTGGCTCTCGCTCTCCCACTCTAATTCTCTCTGCAAACCTCTTGAAGCCCAAAACTCAAATTGCGTCTGCACTCGAAAGGCCGACAACGTTTTGAATTGCTAATGCCAGAACGACAGGCAGGCAGGCAGGTAACCCAGGAGAGCTAGACAGAGTGAGGGAGAGAGAGAGAGAGAGAGAGAGAGAGAGGGAAAGAGCGATGACTGACGCTATTGACGAACTGACAGCAACTCTGACTTTGACTTCGACTTCAATTGGGCTTAATGCAAGTGCAGTTCGGTTCAGGCTGCTCCAGTTGGCTGCACGCCTCCCAAACTCGACTCTGCGGTCGTGGCACAGACCCAGCCACTTCCAAATGCTGCAACAATGTAAAAGTTCAAATTCCGACAATATTGTTACAGCATTTTAATCCCAACTTTGCTGCTGCTGCTGCTCCTGCTGCTGCTTCCACTAGCTCAATAAGTTTTTCTTAGATGCAATCAATATATATATCTGCAAAGTTTTCATTTGACTAGCAGTTCTTAATTATATTTTATATCTATGCACTCAACTTTAGAAAACTCTAAGAAAACGAAACTGAAATCGTTAAATAAATAGATTTCCATTAAATGGCAGCATAATATAGTTATTGCTCTATCATTTACTCAACTGTTTCATATTTCAATTTCAATTTATTTGCCATCAATAAATAAACTATGCATGCCATACACAAATTTTATTTTGTGCAGATTTTAAATAAATTTGCAATTCATAAATAAAATATGAGTGAGTCTAATGAAAATCTGACAAGCTCTGCATATTTTTATTATTTTTAGATTTTGATCCACTCAAAATGTTGACATTGAAGCTTTGACTGGCATATGAAACTATCTCGTATATCAGAGAGGGGTCAAAACTTGGTTTTATTTATAGTAGACGCAATTAAAAATAAACTCGTTGAGCTGTTAAATGATGTGAAAAACTAAAGTTGACGAATCAAATTTCAGGCGAAAGTTGACATGAGCTGCAAGCCGAAGCGGTGATAATTTATTTTTGGCCCAAGCGCTTTGGCCAGTTAAATGTTTGCCAACTTATTGAATTACAGCTCAGGCACTAGAACAATTTAATTCGCAAGAGTTGACTGATGCTTGCTTTTGTATACCCTGTAGGAAACGATTTCAAAATTATAAAAATAATAAAAATAATAAAATAAATAATAGATATATAGTAAAATTCATATATTATATAATAAGAGTAATATATAGTCCTTCAGCACTTCATTTCATTGCCATAGGGTATCTTCTGGTTGTTCATTTAGTGCTGCCTGCTTGGCATTCTGGGCGCTCTCTCAGGCATGCACTTTGGAGAGCCGCTCGTTAGTCTCTGCCTCGGCTGCAGTTGTCGCTGGCTTCCTTTGCTCTGTGGCGAAGGCTTGGCCCAAAGGACTCACTTCCTTTCCCAGGGCGACTATTTCTCAGGCAGTGGAAAATTCTTATTTCTTTCGCTTTTAACTGTCATTTGTCGTTCTGTCAGCGTTGCCACGTTGCAATTTGACTTGTAACCGCACACTTAAGTGTCTCTCTGTGTGCGTGTGTGTGTGTGTGCGTGTTGACTGTGTGCTTTTAGGCGCAACGTCAGGCAGTTTGTTGAACCTAGCTGACATTCAATGCAGCCTTCTTAAAGGACCTCGGCTTTGCTTTTGCTGCAGCTGCCTGGCTGGGTCAAGCAACTTGTCTTAATGCCCCATGAATAATTCAGCTGAGTTCACCCAGCTGCAACATGCCACAAAATGTTGCTGTGGCTTGCAAGTTAATTACATTTGTTGCATACGTGCAGCTGGCGTTGATTGCATGCGCACCTGTGCACCTGAAACACAAGCCAAAGCCGCAGCCAAGGCCGTAGTGGAAGCTAAAGCCAAGGCTCTGCTGGCCATTCTATTCGAATGCAAACACTGAGCTCGGACCAAGTGCAACCAAAACGGAATGCGGGAGCATTTTAAGCTGCTCTCGCAGCGCACACACACACACACACATACACGCGCAGTGAAATATGATTCCTATATATTGATGGCAGCCACAACAATGTGGCTCACATTCATCAGTCAAACAATTCACTGTCAAAATATTTGCTTCAATAAATGATGATGAATGCAAATTTATGTGTTTGTTGCATCGATACCAATTTCAATTTGAATTATGCAGATTTCATTAGCCCCGCCCTCTGGACTTCGACTACCACAAATGGGGGCGTGGCTGTGCTCATTTGTATGATTGTTGGTTTAATTTAATACGCTGCTCCACTAATGAGCATCCTTGTTTGTTGCCCGCTGTCAATGTTGGCTACCTGAACAGTGCACTGTGGCTCGACAACTCGCTCCAGGCTCAACAGCTGGCCCGTAAAGGAAAACCAATTGGGGCAGCCAGCAAAGTTAGGGTGGAGCATTCTAGTTTAGTACACCAAAGGTTGCTCTAATAGCTAGTTTAAATTTAATTGTAGATACTTTTACACAAGGACAAATTCTGAGAAATGCCAAAGAGCGAGGCCTTTGGCAGCAGGAAAATATTTCTGCTATGCCTGAAGAACGACGAAACCTTGAATACTTTCTTTGGGTATGCAACAAAATTATCGCAGATTTTTAGCAACTTGTTGCTCATTTTGCCTTGAGTTGGGATGGATAAGAAACAATCTTTTATTATATATATATATGTTTTTGTTTGTGATGAAGGCAATATTTCTTTATATAGAACCATATGTTTATTATAATTTTTACTAAGCTATCGGACTTCATAGCTTAGCAATAAAATAAACTTTATGCCAAAAATATATATGGACAGTTCTCTATTCACTTAAGTTCATCAGCTATGAGAATTGGCAGCTGTGATTCCATTTCACCTGTGTCACTGAATAATTCGCTCATTTCAAGGCAAACAGCTTCTATCTGCAATTATGTACAGCTCATCTGACGGTCGATCATCTGTGCCAGAGGCACAAGGACGTTCTATCGCATCCTTTTGCTCAACGAAACATTTCTATGCGCTTGCGATTGACTGAGCAGCTGGCTGGGCCACGCCCAATGCATTGTCACAGTGTGGGGGCAGGGTATGCGGCAGGGGAGAGAGTGCATTAAAATTTTAATGATGTGCTATGCCAGTCAAGTTGCCAAGTTCTTCTTCTTCTTCCTCTTCTTCTTCTGCTTTGCACACGTGCAAGTTTCTCTGCATGTGTGTGTGTGTGTGTGGATGTGGGTGTGCCTGGCTTCCTTTGGTTGCTTTCGGTTCACTTGCTGCAACAGCAGCAAACATTAAGTCGCGTCTCTGGTGCCGCAATTAAAATGCAACAGCAGCTTTAACATGCGGCAAGTCCCTGTCTTCTCAGCCGGGAGCAAAGGGAGCAGCATCTCCAAGGAGCTGCCGCTGCTAAGCTGGCAAGTTTATTGCTTGCTTAGCTTAGCTCATCTGGGGAGTCCAATAAAAATGTTGGCTTATTAGCTGCAAAGTGTTCCAAGTGCTCACCCGCCATGGCAAACGCTTGACAGTGCATGCAAATTGCCGTTGCTGGAGAGGGGAGCAGAGTACGAACGCAGATAGATTTAAGCTTAGTTCTGTAGCATTTATCGATTAAAGTTAACCGCAAAGTTTGTCGCCTTTGATAATTTTTGATTAGCGGCGTGCAAAGTGCCAAAGGGCGCCAGGACTTAGGCTAGTCCTAATCCTATATTTTATGCCCTGTGGTTAAGGGTTGGGTTGGCCCAACCTGACCCTTAAAGCGGATTAATTATGCCAGCAGCCATAGCAGACCAGAGCAACAACAACAACAATAGCAGCAGCTGCTGCTGCTGCCTCAATTAACGCTCGGCCAAGGAGCTGAATGCGTCACATAAATTGCATTTTATGCGCCGTCTGCATTTAAAGCGCGGCATACTTTTAGGCGCTGCCTTTAAAATGTAAGCAGCTGTGTGGTCTAAGTGTGTGTGTGTGTGTGGGGAAGGAGTGGAACGTGTTTGCCATTGCTGTTGTTGCTCTCTGCTTGGAAGCTTTCGCTATTTGCGCTCATAATTTGCCTTTGCCTAATGCGATGCGACGCGTAAAAAGAATAACTGACAGTCATTTAATAGGTGTGAGCGAGATAGATATGCAACCAAATGGGCAATGGGCAATGGGAAAACCAAAAAAAAATAACAGAAAAAATGAAAAAAAAAGTATAAAAAAAATAACAACGAACCAGACGACGCCTGTTCCTGGGTGCGGTTATTGATTTTCTGTTCACTGATGAGCAGCAAACCAACCAAAAGCAAAGCAAATGATGATGATGATGATGATGGCGATAATGATGCTCATAATGATGTGAATGCTGCGTTGGCAATTTTCGTTGTTGTTCTAGTGAACTGTGTAGGGCACGGGGCGAGTGGCGAGAGGGGAGAGCAACAAATCTGTGTCTGGAGCTCACGTTGAACGAAAATTGGGCAGGGCAACACGAAAAGCGTATTAAAAGCTCAAAACGAGCGATTAAAGCCGCAAATTTCAAGACTTGACCATAGACCGAATGCCAGCAGACAAATAACGCACTAAAATAGAGCATAGACAGAGAGAGCTAGAGAGTGAGAGAGAGAGAGGGAGACAGGGCAGATAAGGGAGCCTGAGCAAAGGCAGATAAATCAACTCGGCAGCTCATCAGCAATAAGCCAAGTCGTAACCAAAAGCAGAACGTGATAAAAGAACTTCGCAAGAAGAAGGAATATGCATTGAATGCGCAAATTTGCGTATTTCCGTTTTCCGGTTGACGTGCGTGCGCCAAAAATAAAAATAATCAAAGAAAATACACATACATAATGCATTGCTGTCTGTTTGTCTGTATGCGCAGAGCAACAGAGGCAAGCAAACCGAAAACACAATAATACAATAAACAGAAACGACAGAGCACAGCCAGGCGAGAAGTTGAATAAGAAAAGGGAAACACAGCTCCTGTGCGCTGACAGCGTGCCTGAGCTTGATAAATGTGCCCAGAGTGTGCAGCGGCAGATCCTGAAATCCGGTGCGGGAACAGGACCACAGCGAGCGGGCAATGCAAATGCAAAGGAGCAGGCAGAAGCGGAGGCAGAGGAGGCGGAGGCAACGGCAACAGCAAAGGCAACAAACTGCCAATTAAGTGCCAAATTATGCCAATGCACAGCAGTAGCAACAGCAACAGCAACAACAGCAACAGCTACGACAGCAACAGCAACAACAGCAACAGCTACGACAGCGACAACAACTGCGAGAACAACAGCAACAACTACTGCAAAGACAACAACAACTGCAAATAATAGCCATGGAACTTTGTTAAATATACGCGTTGTCGTTGGTTGAAAACCGACTAGAAGTATACCCAGCAAAAAGTGATTATAATTATTGTAAATATTTAAGGCAATATCTGGAAGCCAGAAACTTAAATTGACAGAGGCTTATGCCATGAAATCCAGGTTCTTCTTTAGGTATTTATCTAACATAGTCTATAACTTACATATAGACATACATACATATATCTCTTATTGTATATATTACTATACATATATATGCCGTTATATATAGCTACATTCTGTTGGCATTGAAAACTGCAAAGCATGCTTGAAATATTTTGTGTGCTACCGCCTCAAGGTTTTATTTGGTTTCAATTGAAAAGGTCTGCTGATCTGCTTAGAATTCTGTAAGTCTTCCTTTCTGCTCTCACTCTGCCCGTATTTCTTTTTATCAAACTGGGCACGTTTTTGTTTTTGTTTTGGTTTTCATCTTACAAGAATGTTGTTCATTAGAAATTCCTTCTTGTTGTTGTTCTGTTTATTCAGCCAAATTCTGAACTGAAAGCAACAAATAAATGTAGAAATAGAGCAAGATTTAAGGAAACCAAAGAAGATGCTTTAAATATGCAAATTAAGAGTGCCTTAAATAATCAATTATATTTATTATATGTTTAATTTATAAACAAATTTGAGCAGAAAAGGTTCAGAGAACGTAGCATGCCATCTCACATTACGTATACGCAGCATTTAATTCTTCTAGCACGTTGCAAAGAGTGTGCTGCAAATTATGCAAGCAACTGTTGCAGCTGCAAGGCCGCAACAACAAAGGCTTTGCTTGCAACAACAGAGCACACATTGTTATCGCAAGTGGAGCAGGAAAAGTAAAAGTTTTCTATAGCTGGCCCCAAAGTGTAACCAAAAGGAGTGGGAGGAGGAGAGAGATAGAGACACAAAGAGAGGGTAACAAAAAATAAAAGAAAACACAACTTGGCCAACTCTTAACATGCAATTGATATTTAGGTGCAATTCTTGGCTCGCAGCTTGGCCCAAAACTTTTTCAATTTACTGCGCGCATTTAGAAAGCAATTATTTGCATAGGGCAAGCGGGGAGGCGGGCGCCGTAATGCAAATTTAATGCAAGCTAAATGAGGCTGTCCAAAAACGGCCATTGAAATGGGTTAGCCACCTATACATACATATACACAGACAGATACAGATACAGATATACAGATATATCTAGACACACATGATATTTGTGCTGGTCATTTGATTGCATTACGCCTCAATCTAAATGTAAATGGGCAATTGGGAAAACGAATAAGAGAGGCAGCGAAAAAAGACACAAACCAGAAAAACTAGCAAGTGAAGTGGGCTAAAAGAAATGTTAACTGGGCCAACAACTGAACTGAACCGAACCGAACTCATAGCCCGGCTAAGTGGAAGCGTGTGAGGGCAAGCAAATAAGAGCTCAGCTATCCTTGCCACAAATGCGTCTGCAGCTGCTGCAGCTGCTGAGCTCCAGATTCAGTTGCAGCTCCAACTCGAGCTGTGCAAAATGCATGTAAATAAATTAGAATTTGATGGCCAACTGGCAACTGGTAACTGGCTCGAAGCTTTAGCTATAATTGAACGGCCCAAATGCAGTAAATGCCAAATTCGAATGGGGCCCAACGCACAGCAGCAGCGGCAGCCGCCTTGCGGTTAGCCAGGATCCGGCCGGCCGGCCGGGACGTTTACCAACCACATTTGCAAAACTGTACAAAATGCACAAAAGTTTTTCCCCAACATTTCCTACAACAAAAACTGGCCACTTGGAGTCCAACAATGGGAGAGAGAGAGAGAGAGAGAGAGAGAGAGAGAGATAGGAAAAAGATGAAGAACAATATGTGAAAATTCAGTTGTTGCAGCAGCGTTCTTCTGTATGTGCATGTGTGTTGCACAAACAAACTGAGCAACTGTTGCAACAAGAGCGACAACAACGACAATGCCAACTGCTGGTCAAAGCAACAATTTACTCCATAAGCGTGCCGCTCCACAACTGGGCCAACTTGCCACCAACCACTGGCAACTGGCAACTGGCAACTGGCAACTGACAACCGAAAAAAGTTTTCATGAAAACTTCTGTACAGCATTTTTGTGCGTTCAAACAACAACAAAGCAAACTGAGAGAACACAGAGAGAAAACGACCCGAAGCTACGATAGGCAGAGGCAACAGAGTCGCAATTGAAATCGCCTTCTGCTTAACCTCAATTTATTTCCCTAAATCTCTTCACTTTAGCAGAATGGAGGGGCAGACTGAAGGCAACACGCGCCTAGCTTTGTGGCTGGCACCGGGAAGGGGGGCAAAGGGGGCAATGGCTGTTGCGTGTGTCCTCTACACATGAGCAGCAAAATACAGAGAAACGGCAGCAACTCAAAATTGAATTTCGCCTGCATTAATTATGCACGAAAACAACTTGTCCTTTGGCCCCAAGGCGGTGCCGGTGCTCAGTGCTCGGGGTGATGCTCTGCTCGTTCTGCACATGACAAGTGCTTGCCAACGTTTGCCTAGGACCCCAACAGTAAAGCGAAACAAGTGGGCGGGCAACTTTGGGTTGCCATTACCTTTACCGTTACCGTTACCGTTACCGTTGCGCCCATTATCTGCAGCCGCCCAACAGTCTAAAACTTCATTAGGAATACTCTGAAAAATTCATGAGATTATCATATAAATTATGATTGTACTGCGTATTTACCTATTTCACTTGCCAAATGATAATTTAGAATTGTAAATGATTTGTGAGTGCATGAAGAGGAAATGTTAATGGAGCAGAGAGGATGATGATATGATGAAAATACTTTAATTGTTGCATGTGTGTGCATTAAAGTAATGCTAAATGAAATTGCATGTAGATTGTAGAGTTGAAAGCATATTTTGTATTTACTAAAAAAAAAACCATTTAAAGTTTCCAGCAACTCTCTATATTCAATATATATACACACATCTGACTAGCTTGACTTTTCCTTAAATATTTCTATGTAAATAAAATACTTTTTAAGCTTCTCTGTTCAATATGAGAAGTACTTTTTATAGTACTCTCTCCCTCTCTCTCTCTCTTACTCTGTGTCTGAAATGTACTCAGCCGCTGGCTTGCAGCTTGCACAAGTTTATGATACCCTTTTTATGTGTTCCTTTATTGTCTTTTTTTTTTTCTGCTGGCTGCATTGCAACTTGTTGTTTATGCATAAGGCCATGCAGCAGCTTCGCCTCGCCTCCCCCTCGCTTCCATGTTGTACATCATCTGAGCTGACATAGTTTTCCGCGCTCATTATGCTTGAAGGTTGTTGCCCGTTTCTTTGCGCACTTTTTGTTAATATTTTTCTTTTCTTATTTTTATTTTTATTTTGATTTTTATTTTTATTTTGTGTTAGTTACTTTTCTGCTCGTTGCTCGCTGTTTTCATTAAGGCAAAGAATTTTGTTGTATTCCGTTGTTGTTGCTGTTGTTGCTCTCCTTTATAAATTTGATTTGCAGTTTTGCACTTCAGCTGCAAAGTTTAGCTTTTGGTGCAAGTTGAAATTGAACAGCGAGGAGCTGGAGAAACTCTTTAAAACATTTTTAGCTGCTCGATATGAACTTTGTGCCAAGCGCTTTTATGTGAGCATTTGCATATTTCATATTTGCCAGCGGAGACGAGACGAGTCCAGGAGGCGAGAGCAGCAGGGGAGGCGAGTCGAGTGGAGTGGCTTGGCGCTCATATATCACAAACGGTGTCAAGCATACGCCACGTTGGCCAGCCAGCAATAGTTGCAGCAGCAGCAGGAGCAGCAGCAGCAGCAGCAACAGTATCAGCAGCAGCTGCTGCAAATGCTGCAGCTGGAATTTGCCGTACAGCAAATGCAAATTTAATGCGAAAAATATTAAAGTCAGCGCCATTAAGTTGAACTGAAAATAGCAGCAGCTGCTGCGCTCTCTCTCTCTCTCTCTCTCTCTCTCTTTCTCTATTTGCTCTGCCGTTGCAGGTGGCACGTTCAAATGACATCATTTAAATTCATGCATGACCCACATAGCATCATCCAGCCGCCAGCCACGCCCACTGCTCATGTTTTATTAACAAAGCAATTTATTGCATAAAATTCACAGTTGCCGCCGCAGTTGCGAGTGAGCAGTCTATCGATCGCGTATAACGTTTGCGGGCCATCTTTAATGAGGCCAGCAGCCAGCAGCCAGCAGGCAACGGCCAAGAGCCAAGAGCCAAGAGCCATGGCCAAAAGGCTGGCGCCTAAGTAAGCGTAAGTAAGTAAGTGGCGCCAGCATCGAGAGTTCATTGTGGCGGCCGCGCTGAAAAGTAGGCAACAAATGTGGCCCAAACAGCAGCGAGGCGGCAACAGGGCAATTAAACTTGCAACAGCCACGTGAGCAACAGCTCTAGTGCCTAGTCTAGCAGCAACAGCAGCAGCAGCAGCAACAACAATGCCCGCGCCACGCCCACTCGCCACGCCTCGCTACTAATTGCTGCATAAATCAAGCGGGGAAAACAGCGACAAAGAATTGTGGCCAGGCCCGAAGCGAGGCCAAAAGGCAGCGGGATTGGGGGCTGCAGCTGGGGCAGCTAGCTAAAATGGTGTTTGAAAAACGTTTTAAATAAACAGTGCAGCCAGGAGCCAAGGAGCAGGCACAAGGCCACAGGGCAGAGCCCATATGCGAAACAGTTAAAGGCAAAGCAAAAAACGAAATAGAAACAAAAAACTGGCTAACATTTTGTTATACTTTATGAGCCACTTTTGACCAAATGATTTGTGTATACAAATGCGCGAATGTTCACACATACACACACACACACACACACGAAAATTTATGAGCGCCATAAAAATGCTGGCCCGCAGTGCGTATACGCAATAATACAATTTTTCCAAACGCCGTAAATTTTTTAATTAAATTGCGCAGCGCAAACGAAGAAAAAACAAATGAGTGAGAGCAAAAAAAAAACACAGCATAAAAACCAAACATGAAAAACAAATTTTCGCCATAAGCGCATTTCATGTAAAATTTGTATTGTATTTTGTTTTTGCTTTTTTGGTTTTTGTTTTTGCTTGCCAAAGTTGTTGAGCCGGCGGCTTGTATGCTTTCAATTTGTCTCTAATGGAAGTGTGTGTGTGTGTGGTGAGTGTGTGCAAAATAAATTACAAAAACATGCGCTTCACTTTCAACGCCCAAGCGCTATCTAAAAATAAAAATTATATTTAATTAAATGCCGCGTGTTGCCGTAGCAATATACGGACAGCAGCCCGAGTTCAGCTCTAATGTTTTATTCATGGGCCACAAATTGGGAAGCTGCATGCAGCTAAGCCCTCTCACACGCGCCATTAGACGCGCATGCTGTGTTTGGTAATTATTCAACAAATATCAAATTAGACGAAAGCTTTTCAATTTGCATGTGGCATGCCACACTTTTGCATGTGTTAGCAAAGCTAACAATTTGGCAAGCGAAACAAGTCAACTTTTCGATTAACCAAGAGTACATTAGGTAGATATATATAAAGAGTTGTGGGTGTAATCAATATCGATGGAAATTGAAAGATTACCAAATATATTGTAAGAAAAGAGAATTTCTCGGATGAGTTACGCTGGTTTTTTTTATAAATGTTTGCCTTGTTGAAAGGCTGTAAGAAATACTAGCATCACTTCAGAAGCTTTTTCATATTAATAACAAATTTCTTATACAATATCTTGGATTTTTTTTTGTAAAAATTATAAATTATTCAAGGAAAGTTTTATAGCTTCTACAATCTACAAATATAAAGCTAAAAAAAAATTGCTTTAAAAATTGCATTTTATTATGATTTTTTTTTTTTTTATTAAACACACATAGATAGCATTATCTATACAGATATTGATATTATTACATATAAAACATTTTTTTAGCATTCGATTAAGCATTCGAAAGCAATTAAATGCACACAGGCCAAGCAATTTAGTAGCCAAGATGCCATTAAATCTCAATTAAGTGGCGAAAGCGGCCCGAGTTCATAATTTAGGGCTAAAACTGATTTATGGCAAACGTAAATAAAAGTGGGTTTATCTGTCCCGGCTCCAGTTACAGCAAGATAAATGGGGACACGCGATAATTGAATGCCGACGCAGAAATTAGAAATAATTCAAGCGCCGCTGCACATTTGTTAGCAAAGTTCTGTAGACAAAGAAAATTCTTGAACTGCGGCATTGCGCCGGTGTGAGCATAAGCATTATAATGATGATGACAACGATAATGATAATGATGTTTTTTTTTTGTGGCAAAAGGTCAACACTTGAACCGAAGGTAAAAGGTAATATTACTTCATGTTTTTGTTGCGGTTGAAGGCAGGAATTCGGCATTCATCTGATGGCTAAGCAGCTGCGACTAACCGTTTTCTTAATGCTCGAAATGTGTAGCGAGGGGGCGTGACGGGCCAACAAGTGCCCCGTTGCCAGCCCCCCAGGAGCTCCGTTCCCGGCTCTAGTCGTATATTGTATACATACTTATAAAGATAAACGTAAACATGTTGGCATTTCATAATGCGTGAACAAATTCAATTAAGTTGCTTCAGGCTACTGACTCCTTGAATCCAGCTCCCCTCACTCTCTGTCGCCCTCTTCCTCTCTATCAGCCTCTCACTGTCTGTCCTTTGTCCTGTGTCCTGCACTGTTTTTATGGGCCAAAGCAAACGGCGACAAAATTAAAGTAAATAAACAAGCGTCGAGTGTGGGGGCACAGCCTCTGTGCCAGGACAATTGGCATTGGTCACAGTTTGTTCTGTCATTGTCTGTGTGTGTGTGTGTGTGCGTGTGTGTGTGTGTGTTTTGTGTTGCCCAAATAAACCGCAGAAGCCACAGTGAAGGCACGAAAGCCACAACATTCGCAATAGTCCAACCAACTGGGGCCCGATGCCAGACAATGGCCATATAAATGTGTCCCCAGTGTAGGTATGCCCCATTGTGCCACGCCCCCGTCCCTCAGCTCCGCACCCGCTAGTCCAAGCACCGTACGCGCTGCTGCTTGTCAAGGACATGGCAGTCGCATAATTTTCAATGCAAATCGTTGCCATTTGTTGCGCCACACAAAAGCGTCCGTCCGCTCCAAAGGGAATTTGCGACAAAAGCAACAGTTCTTAGCTTGTATTGCAGTTGCTGCTGTTGGCGAAAGAAAAAGCATTTAACTTTTGGACCTTTGTTCTATTGTTTCAGATACACGATGATCTAGAGAAGGAAACGGACTACTCTGGCTCTGGCTTTGGACCCGATGACGAGGACGCCATAACCGATCACCATTCCAGTTCGCACAACACGCGCCTACAGAACGCGGGCAACTCAAATAGTAAGCATAAAACGAACGACAACGACGACAACGATCTCATCTCGAGTATAATCAATCATCATAATCAAATCGACATCAACAACAAGAACAATCTTAATAATCTCAATATCAATAATAATAATAATAATAATAATAATAATAACAATCATCCAGCGAATAGTGGCACAATCATTGGTAGTAGCACCAACGCCAACAGCAATCATAATATCAACAACCAGAACAACAACAACAACCAGAACAACAACGGCATCATCAGCAGTGGTAGTGGCATCAGCACAATCGGTAAAGATCAAGCTAGACTAACAACAACCATAGACAATGCCAACGTTACATCTTCTACATCTCATAATAATCAATTTACCAACACAACAACAACAACAACAGCCACAACCACAACCACAACAGCCATAACCACAACAAACATTACCAATCCCTTATACAATTTGAACACCTCAAACATAACGAACCCTTTAATTCCAACAGATCCAACACCAATTTTAAGTAATTACAACAACACGAACGACAACAACAACCGATATGGCAAAACTCCACTTTTCCAGAGACCCTCTAATATTCATATCTTACGACAATCGAAATTAGGTGACAACAACAATAGCACCAATAACCACAACAACCAAAATGGCGACAACATTTCACCTTTACAAATTTTCAAAAATTTTTATTTAAACACAGCATCAAACACAACCACCACCACCATCTCCACCTCCACTAGCACAACCACCAATCCGCCCCAACTCAACAACACTGCAACCGAACAACAATCGAAATCAGGTGACAACAACAGTAGCACCATCACCACCACCACCACCACCAGCACCACCGTGGCCACACCCAGCTCGAACTTTAATCAGTCCACGCCCCAACTTCCATTGCTGCCGGATGCCGAGGATGAGGACGATGCCTTCGATCACGAGGATACGCTGCAGGGCAGTGGCGATGGTAATGATGACGATGACGATGGTGATGATGACGATGATGAGGATGACGATGCTGATGACAATGGCGACGATGTGGACGACAAAGACGATCAGCTGATCGATCCACATCCCGAGAGCGAAATCACTCAAACGCATCACACGCATGTGGAGACGTCCAATGGACGCAATGACAACGATGGCGATGGTGATGGTCGCATTATCGACTTGGATGAGAATGTGGACGAGGACGACGGACTCTACACGGAGATCAGTGTCAACAAGGATGTGACACACACAGCCGGCGGATGTCAGTGGTTCTTCCATTTTTATTATTTTGTTTATTTCTTTGTGTTTCCCTCTTATATTTCTGTTGTGTGCTTTTTTAGTTTGTTATCCTTGCGTTGCCTTTCTGTTTGTATTTTGCTTTCATTCGTCTGTATATCTTGTATTTGGTGACTGTCCTTTGTTATCATTCTTTGTTGCTATTTTTTCTATCAATTTCTCACTGTGTGCGCTTTGTCCGGGAGCAGTGTTTGCACATTTCCACATTACTATGCTTTAAGTTTACGCTCTGTGGCATGCTTCGGTTGTGTGAGCCAAAGATTAGTCGACTGCCAAAGTGCACTGCGAGAAAAGTGAATGCAAAAGATGAAGATATATATATACAGACTATATATATATATATAATTGAAATCAATTATTGATTCGATTCAATATTTCGAGTTTGCAATCAAACTTTGCACCTATTTCTTGCAGTGTAGCCTGTGCAGCATGCGACTAGTTTTTGACACATTTTCAGTAAACAAAAGCGACTTCACCATATTCAATTGTCATTTTGGCATTGCTGTCGCTTTTGTTGGCTGATGATTTATTTATTTAGCTAATTGCTTTTGCCTTATTCCGTATTATTTATGTAGTTTAATTAATTAATTTTATATAATAATTTGATTATATTATATTTTTTATATCTATTGTTTCTACAGTGCACAACACCTCTATCCCTCTCTTTCTCTCTATATATAATATATATAGTTGGGCAGTTTATTTATTTTTTTTTTTTTTCTTTTATTTGATTGTATTTCTTTGATTTAACCCTTATGTAAGTACGAATTGAGTTTAGTTTTTAGTTTAGATCTCATCACGGCTGCTGCAATCTCTCTCTCTGTGTCTCTCTCTCTCTCTCTCTCTCTCTCTCTTTGCCTCTACGTTGATCGACGCGTTGTCCTTGTCTCGGTTCTGGTTGCACATCACATACGACCAACTCTTGATACCCTTGCCAACAATATCCAAAACACAGAGTTTCAATTTTCAGCTATATATTTCACATTAGTTTCATTCACCTCATGCTCATTTCATTTGCCTCACTCTCGCCCTCATTTATAGCAAAGGCTTTTTAGCTTTTTGGGGATTTTAAATTGAAAGTTGGGGATTAATTAATGACTATTGCTGTCTTCTGAGCCGATAAGTCCACAAAAACAAAAACAAAAAAAATAAAACAACCAAACAAACAAACGAACAAACAATCGATATGGCTGTGCTCGCTTCCCTCTTTTCCAGCTGGAGCAAAGCCACTCAATCAACGGCTGCCATTTGGCTGGCTTTTTGAGCCGCACAACACGGTTCGCAATTGTGTGCTGTAAAGTTCCATTAACACACACATACAGCCACACACACGAGCAGTCACACCGACAGTCCCTAAGCATTAGATTTACTGTCTGCAGCACCAAACTTCTGAAGGAACTCACTAAGCTGCGCTGTGATTTTCCACTGGCAACGAGGGGAAAACACTTCACAGGGCCACTTCACATGAAAAATCACTGTTTGAAGGGTGTATGTAGGAGGCGTGGCACACCATCAACGATCCGCTACCCTACCCGCTATCCCGCCACGCCCTTGGCACCTCATTGCCGCGCGCCCTGTTTGCGGAGGCAGTTGCCACATTGTTTGTTGCGTATACGACGCATTGGCGTTTAGTGCCTTTGTCTGAGCCGTTTTCGGTGTGGTGTGGGCTGTGTGTCTCCTGCTTGGCTTTGACAATCAACATTCTATAGTGCCTCTGGCCACGCCCACGGACTGGGAGTGCTGTGCAGAGTGCATTTTTCAATCAGGCCACAGTCAAAGAGTTCTGCAACTGCTTTGATTTGCATTAGACAACCAAACAACAAGAGCGGCAGCAGCAGCAGCATCAGCTGGCTTCAGTTCCCAGCCAAAAGCAAAAACTATTTACAGCACCATCTTGAGAAACGCCCTAGAACAGTTCCCTAGGCTTAACCTTTCTGGGAACTTCGACAACTTAAAGCTAACCTGAGCAAGAAAATAAATACTCAATCCGCTCAATGCTCATTAATTTTCTATTTTCGGCAAATGAGCTGGATTACCCCTTCGATGCCCTCATGGCTGGAGTATCTGAAGTGCCGGCGGCAATGTTGATCCTAATTAATATGCTGAATTGTATTTCAAATGCTCTGACAGCCATGAACAATAGCACATATGCGAGGGCAGCTCAATAAATAAATATATATAAAGGATAGTTTATTTAGAGAAAATATTTAAATAGTTTCTAGTCATAGTTTATAGCTGAGTCTAAAATGTATAGTATATAAAATGTATGAATAAGTGATTCAATTGGAGCATATAAATTTAATCAAAATATTGTAATCTTGTTTACATTAACATCAAAGAGCTATAATTGCAGCTCTGATATAATGACTTGTATTAAAATCAATTTGCTCTGAGATGCCATTAATTGAACTAGAGAAAAACTAGTTCAGTAAAATACTCGAAAGTGCAGGAGGCAGACTTTTAGGCAGAGATTCTAATTAAAGTGCTCAATGTGCCTCTCACTCTAACACGCCCTCTCTCACTTCGCCTCTCTATCTGTCTGTCACTTATTGGAGAGCCCTCGTTTAGCTATACACACAGACATAAACATACACATATGTATGTGATGTTTGTATTTGTGTTGACATTGCAAGCACGATACAAGGACTAAACAAGCAATATGTTTGCTCACTTGTTCGCTTGTTTGTTTGTTTGTTTGTTTATTCGTTTGTTTGTCTTAAGCTCATTTCAAGCGAACCCTTTGACCTGCTCCTGACATGTGCCCCCGCATGAGCGTGAGGGGAAATGCCAATTAAATTAATTAAAATTCATTTGCTCCGAGTGCTAATTGGCATTAAATTTACGCATTCAGGTGTTTACGAGCATAACATAAGACAGAAGATGGGGAAAAGAGAAGAAAAAACAAACAGAGATTTCAAACTGCCAGAAATTTGAGTTAAAATATGCAAATTTTCAACTGCCAACTGGGTCAACAGCAGCGAAGGCAAGATTAATAGTTGGCAGGAAAAAACAAGTTTAGTCGAGTTGTTCGAGGATAGACCAGAAATTTGTGACAAAAGTTTTCTGATTATGGCAGGAGACGGCAGGGGGGGCGCTGGTCCGCGAACTCCTGGTTGATAAATTGAATTTCTAGCCAACTGTCATAGGCCAGAGAGAAGTTCTCAAAATGCTCGCAGATCAAAGTAGTTGAGCCCAGCTGAACAACTAACTAACTAACTTAGCATTTTAAAGCCTGTATATATTGCATATATCTATATAGATTCTCACACTCACTCACTCACACACACACACACACACACGTATCTAGTTCAGCTCATTAACACACACACACACGGCGACACTCGCACACTTACACACTGGACACTGGTTCTATGTACTACGTAACTATTTGTGTTTCTGCACGTTTGATACTCTCGCATAAACTCCTCAATACTCTACAAACATATGTACATACATGCACTTACATATATACATAAACTCAATGCTCTATATTGACTTTTTGCAGCGGGTGGCAGCAGCGGCAGCACCAACGTCCACGAATTGGACCCCAACACCAATATAAATAGCCAGCCCACAGACACAAAGATCAGCGAGCACAGGCCCGGCGGCAGCGGGGATATCGTCATCATGAGCGAGGAGGATCGCACGACAAGTTTCTTTGCGCAGCCCGGCATCTTGGCTGGTGAGTAGAAGAGCCCAATAGCTCATATACTTATACATATATACAACAATCAATGCAATAATAATCGATCGTCTCTTTGATCATTCTTATAGCTGTCATTGGTGGCGCCGTGGTTGGGCTGCTGTGCGCCATTTTGGTCGTCATGTTCATTGTGTATCGCATGCGGAAAAAGGACGAGGGCTCCTATGCGCTGGACGAGCCAAAGCGTTCGCCCGCTAATAATTCCTATGCGAAAAATGCGAATAATCGTGAGTTCTACGCCTGAGATAATGGCCAAGCGCGCAGATATTAAGCTGATCTGGACGAGACGGGGAGCGGGGTGCGGCAGCAGCAGAAATCTGAATGTGGGCGTGGCAGTCAACAGTAATTGGCACGGGTTTGAATACGGTTAATCGACAGCTCAGCTCAGCTCAATACACTGCGCGAAATTTCCCAGTTGCTTTAACGAACGGCAGCAACAACTAACACAACAACAAAAAAACAACAGCAAACAAACAACTCTTAAGAGAAACACAATTTATTCGTGAGGGGTAACAAAAGAAAAGAAACAAAAATGAAAGAAAAAAAAATAAATAAACTGAAAAGAAAATTCGGAAAATTTTCAAACTTACCTGTAAGTTAAATGCGACACACACCCACATACACACACACATACACACAGACGCAGTTCGTTGGGTGTGTGTGTGTGCATGTGTGTGCAAACTTTTCTAATTAAGTAAGTTTTAAGCAAATTGTGTAATACAACAGCAACAAAAACAACAAAATATCAAATACTATATAAAAGCAAATTAAATCATGCGAAATTTATAATAACAAAAACCAGAAATTATATAAATATATATATATATATATATATAAAAATAGTGAAAAAAAAAAACAATATAAGGGCGGGCAAAATTAAGCAAATTAATTATGAATATAAATGAGTAGAGCAAACAAAAAATAATAACAATAATTATAATACACACACCCAAAACTTACACACACACACACACAACTACATAGATGTAAACGAAAATGAATTCATTTCGTGCATATTGAATAATATTATAAAAAAAAAAAACATATATGTTAGCTGAATACACAATTATATAATTGGATGTCACTCTTTAATAAAGTCGAAAAATAAAAACAAAAAGCCTAATAAGCGCCAATTTGTAAACCACAAAAAAGAAAAGAAAAAAAAGAAAACTTGTTAATTTTAAATAAAATCGAAATCACAATTAAAAACTGATAGAAACGAGAAATCCGATTACCGAATAATTATCTGCGTGGCACATCTGAAATATGGAAAATGATGCATAAATGTTTTTAAGTTTATATACATATTATACATAAGCATAACTATGTAATTATTAGTGTAATTCCTAAAAACGAAACAAACAAAAAGAAAACACAAAAAAAAAAAAACAAAACAAATTAAAACGAAGCGTAAAAACATTTTCCAAACTGAACTAGAGAAAAAATAACACAAAATTTCTACTATTTTCTAAATAAAAAACCAAACACAAGGAAAATATTTATTAAAATTGAATACGAAATGAAATCAAGAAATCAGAAAAAGCAAAAGTAATTTGTATAATTTAATTAAGTTACGCCAGCCTAACATCAAATGAAATGAATTCAACTTTTTCTACTGCGCTTCACCTAACTTCAGCTGCTTCCTCTTCCATGGCTAAAAATCAAAATCGAAAATAAAATATAACGCATGCAACAATTGTGCATTTATTTAGCTTTACGTTCGACTTGCGCTCTAACTAAATTGTTTATAATTTTTACAATGCATAAAAAGAAGAACACAATAAATATTAAAATAAACAAAGAACAAACACGCAATAGTAAAAGTCTATTATTGTTAAGTTTACAACTAACTCCTGCCTACACTACACATACACACACACACACACACACAATCACACAATACTGTTAAAACCTTACAAACACACACACACACACAACATAAAATTAGCCGCAATATTTGTTTAAATGTTAATCGAAAACCCTTTGAAGAACCCAAAACCCTTCAATTTTAACGCTCATATGCCATATTTTCATTATGAAAAGAAAGTTATAATAATAATTATAATAATAATAGCATAAAGTTAAGCCAACTAAATCAATTGTGTGTGTAATTATCATGTATGATGCATATATAATTAAATAATTCATATGTAATTTAACTATATATACACAGCAGACAGTATAGAAATGTTTAAACAAAAACTTTCATCATTATTAAAAAAAAAAAAACAAAAACAAAAAACAAAAACCGAGAAGAGAACAAAAATACAATCCACACACACACAACACACACATTCTGCATACGAATACCAACTTTTTCTACACTGTAAAAAACGCAACTGCAACTTTTTTATACACATATACTTACTCGTAGCTGTACTACGTTCGATTCTCGCTATCTCTCTCTTTTCAAAAAGTTTACATAATGTGTTTTATTTTTTTTTTATTGCTATTATGTAAGCGTTTAGTTTGTTAGTTTATTAAATGCGCTGAATGTACTGAGAAATTGGTTTTGATTTGCTAAATAAAAACGGAATAAAACTAATTTAAACAATACGAAAGAGTGTTAACATCTGGAAATGGGAAGGGGCCTCAGACGATTTTTTATAATCCTCTTAGCTTAAACATGATGTAGGAATGATTATAATGATAGTTGATGAACACTTACCGTATTTCAATAACTCTCACGAGTAGTATTTATTTGCTATATCTCTCTCCATCCATGGTGATAAAAAGGTTGGTTGTTAAAATATTATATCATTTGGCACATTTTTATTTTGGACCTGCCATTAAATTCATGTCATTTAATTGTATTTTTGAAATGCAAGCAATGGTTAACTTTCATCCTTTGTATTGCACTCTTTACAATCTGGCCTTCATCAAGGGTTTCAGATAGGTCTCAAATGATTTTTGCACTGGTCGTTGGTTCATGGTGCTGCGTTTGGCCGCATCGAAGATTCGTGGATAGACATTGCCATCGTAGCTGCCCAGCACCGAGTTAAGCACGCGATCATGATAGTCGAAGCCATCACAGATGGCAACCGCATCGGGACGCAATTTCTCTAGCGACACTTCCAGACGCTTCTGCAAAGATCTCAGATCGGCATCGGTCAGATGGACAAACTAGAAATGCGAATACATGATTAATAAGGTCTAACCAAACTGCAATATTATAAGTGTTATTATTACTCTCAAGATCTCGCCCAGATTGTTGAGGACAGTCTGCACCAGGAACAGCTCCAACACATTTTCCAGCACCCTGTTTAAGGCGGGCGAACGATTCTGTGCATTAGGTCCAGTAATTTGGTTCAAAAACGTTTCACACACAAACTGGCGACCATGGAACTATCGAAGGGATTTAATGCAGATTAGCTATTCAACTAAAGACAGTTTAATTAAATGGCTTACCTCGGCTGCTCTGGTGAGCTCGATACCCGTGTTGTTGGCTGCGACAGCCTGTGATTGCCCAGCAGCAATTCTCTCCGACATGTTCTCAAATGCGATGCGTGTCTTGCTATAAATACAGAAAATACAGAAGGGTTTAGTCAGTCTCCTGGCTGTACATCTCACACACTTACTGGGCAGCTGTATATTGCAATGCTTGAATAATGATCTGCCAAGAATTGTTCCACTTGGGGAATTCCTTCAGGCGCATAGACGACGCAAAGTAGCCATACGCGGGAGAGACGCCCTGGCCTTGCTTAAAACTGTTCCAAGCCTTGACCAGAGCACGCCCAATCTGCAAGAGCAGCACGGTGTTTTCGCCTTCATAGGTGTACGCAGCTACCGCGTTGCCGTAAATGTTACTCAGATTGGCAGCAATGTGATAGCCATGGCCGCCAGTGGATAGACGCAGACGCTCAATGCCCGCGCAGCTGTCGGTGGTGCAGAGGACCTTCAGGGCACACGACATAATGTGCATGTCGGGCAGACGGTCGAATTTTCCATTGTTGGCATCCAACACCGTCTGATCGTACAGCTCCCACATGTGCTTCGCGGCGATGTCGTAGGCCATGCCGGTCGCTATCTCGGGGAACAGTTTCAGTCGCTGTGTCACGTGGTCAATGATCTGCGGCTCGGCCTCACTGGCAGGGAAAAACAAAAGAGTCAGAGAACTATATCAAGCAGTTAAAGGTGTCTTACTTACTCGGGCTCAATGGGACTCTGGCGACGCACGGCCGAGTACCGAGTGGCTATGGTGGCCGCCTGGAGCAATAGCGATGAGTTCAAGTTAACGATGAGGCAGCGCGTGTAAACCATTGTCAAGTAGTTAACCCTCGAGGCGGGGCTGGCGATGAAGGTGCCGTCGCGCTCCACCTTGGCGTACTTCATCAGCATGTTGGTGCGTGGGATGCGCACGTTCTTCAGGCCCAGAAAGCCCTGGTTGACCGCAGCCATGCCCAACTTCTTGCCCACCTCGCCAATGTCAATGCCTGGCAGAGGCATGTGGGTCTCCGGATCACGCAGCGGCACAATAAACATTTGCACACCCTTGAGTTTGCCGGATATGTACAGCTGGGCAACCACCATGGCGTGGTTGGCCGTGTGGCCCACTGTGAAGAGGATTGAATATTAATACTCAAGCACTCAAGATTAAGTTTATATATGCAAAGCACTTACTGCCGCCGGGCCACCACTTGTAGGCCTCCAGGTTGGGCGTGTTGAGTACAAACTCGCCCGCTCTGGGATCGTAGTCGGCGCGTGTCTCGATGCCACGCACATTGGTTCCGTGGGCCAATTCTGTTTGGGCATAGGTGCCAATTATATTGCAGTTCTCGGCCAAAGTTCCCCACTTCTCCACCTGCTCTGGTGTGCCCTGACCCTTGATCACGTCCACAAACATGGTAATGTGGGTGGCCAGCGGATGATTAGCCGGAAAGAGTCCGTGGCTCTGAACGCGGAACAGGCAGCCACTATGAATAATTATAATTGGATTTACTTCAGTTAGGTTAAGCGTGAGTTAAACTTACGGCCAAATGTCCTTGCCGCCCGGATTCAGTTTCTCCTGCAGGGCCTTCAGCTTAGGTGCTGCTTCGGCGACCTTCTTTACGGTGGAATTGTAGAGATCCTCGTGGGACATGTACTCATGGTTGATGCCATAGCCGTCCTCCAAATCACTAAAGATAGCAAGCTCTAAAGATGAAGATAAGATGATACAATATTAAAAGTCTATGGGAAGTGCATAGTTCATATCAAAGTCTGTCCTACCAGCCTTTACACTTTGGATTGCAGATATTAAATGCAATCAAAGAAGTAAATACAATTCAGACTGATAACCAAAATCAATGGACATAAAGACATAAAGCACCTTATCAAACATTTTGCTTACACGTGAAATCAATAGACAATGTATTTGATATAATCTAATGGACTTTGCCGGCTAGCTAAACATTATTAACATTTCTGATAAACAGTTAGCCGAGCAGCGGCTAAATCACGTAGCTTACGAAGGGCACGAGAGCAACTGAGAGAAAGACAGAGCCAGCAAGCTTAAGCTGTGTGAGTGTGTGTGCGCTTTGCTTACCAATTTTTCTCTTCAATTCAAGTTTATCAGCTCCCCCCTGCCACCAGGCAGCAAACTCGTTCACATCAAAGCTGGCCGACGAGCGCTCCTTTTGCAAATCAGGATTAACAGTCGTTGGTATTAGATTTTTAATATGCGACATCTTAGTATATTACAATATTTAACAAAAGACCAGACAATAATAAAATAGAAAGCACGATCGCTGCTGTCGCTCCAAGCTACAACGCTCAACTGAGACGATAGCGCACAGAGCGAGTATGAGGAAAAAAGCTTTGAGGGCAAAGTGCAGAGCAACAAGCTGAAGAGCTTTCATCACAATATACTCGCTGAGCGCACGTCAAAGAGAGCGCAGATAAAGCATAAATCAACTTGTAAGCGCTGCTGCTGATGCGATTAACAAGTGTTTACAAATCAATTAAGAGTAAAATACATACATATATACAATAATAAGAAACAGAACTAAGAGACGAATATACATCAGCGTTTTATAAGTTGGACTTCATGAAGGGCCCCAGGTGCTCGTGGAAGCTCTTAGGCACCGATTTTTGGTTCAGGGGCGCATTCATAGCGGCATCGAAGATGCGCTCATAAGCATTGCCATCATAGGAGCCCAATGTGGAATTCAATTGCTCATCAGCGAAGTCGAAGCCATCGACAATGGCCACCGCATCCGGGCGCAATTTGGTCAAAGCTGTCTCCAGACGTGTCTGCAGCTTGTTCAGGTCCTCATCCGTTAAGTCCACAACACGGAGGATGTTGTTCATGTTGTTCAGTGTAACGTTCACTAGGTAGAGCTCGAGCAGCTGCTCCAGCACTCGATTAAGAGCTGACGAGCGCTTCTTGGACTTTGCCCCAGTTACCTCAGTGAGGAATGAATGGAAAACAAATGCGCGACCATGCAGCTAGGGAAAAAATGTAACTATACTTAGATTATACACTCTACTGAAAAGAATTAATGTAACTGTACCTCTGCAGCCTGGGTGAGTTCAATGCCCGTTTGGTTAGCGGCAACCTCCTCCGATTGGCCGTTGGCCAAGCGCTTGGCCAGATTATTGAAGGCGATGCGAGTCTTGCTAATGAATGTAAAGGGAAATTGGATTATGACAGATCAGAATTAGGCATTTATCATACGCATAACTCACTTTGCTGCAGCAAATTGCATTGCCTTAACCAAGTTCTCCCAACTGCCCGTCCAGACTCCAAACTCGGGATTCCGCTGCACCTCTGCAAAATAACTGACACTGGGTGCTAGGGGAGCTCCACTCTGTGCCGCGCGCCACGACTTCATCAGGAAACGCCCAATCTGGAGTAGAAGCACAGTATTTTCCCCCTCATAGGTGCAGGCAGCTGTTGCGTTGACATAGATGTTGCCAAGATTAGCAGAGGTCAGGTAACCATGACCACCACAAGCCAATCGCAGACGCTCAATCCCCGCGGAGGCATCGCTGGAACAGAGCACCTTCAGAGCACAGGAGAGCGAGTGCAGCTCGGGCAGTCGCTCGTATTTGCCCAGGTCCTTATCTCTGGAGGTGGCATCAAACAATTCCAGGAGGTAGTCACAAGCATTACGATAGGCCAAGCTGGCGGCTATCTCTGGGATGACCTTCAGCTGTTGGGTGACATGATCCAAGATCTGAGGCTCGGGCAACCTGCAAAGTAGTTTCTATATGTAAACAAAATATTGGTAAAAGCACAGAATAATTCATACTTGGGATCGATGGGACTCTGTCGGCGTACAGCGGAGTAGCGAGTGCCAATGGTGGCTGCCACGGCCAGAATCAGCGACATGTTGCGGGCAATGATGCAGCGAGTGCGGACCATGGCAAAGTAAGTGAGGGCATCGGCCGGACTCTTTACGTAGGTGCCATCACGGTTCACCTTGGCATGCCGCATGAGCATCCGAGTGCGTGGAATGCGCACGTTCTTCATACCCAGGAAGCCATTATTAACGGCCAGGAAGCCCATCTTCTTTCCAATCTCACCTATGTGCACGCCTGGCCGTGGCTCATGCGTGTCTTCCTCTCGCACCTGCACATAGAATAAGTGAGGTCCCTTGAGCTCTCCATCTATGTACAGCTGTGCCATGACAATCGAATAGTTGGAGCACTGGCCCACTGAAAAGGATGGAAGTTAGGATTAAGGCAGTTATCATTAGTTAATGTACAACTCACGTCCGCCTGGCCACCACTTGTAGGCGGTAATGGTAGGTGTATTCAGTACAAACTCATCCGTCTCCCGATCGTAGTCGGCGCGTGTCTCCAGGCCACGCAAGTAGGTACCATGTCCCAGTTCCGTTTGGGCATAGGCCACCGATACTTCGAAGCGTTCCACCCGCTTGCCGAACTCTTCGTACTGTTCGGGTGTGCACTGATCCTTCAGAGCGTGAATTACCATCACGAACATCACGGTGAACGGATTTCCCACTTTGTGCAGACCCCAAAGCTCGGGCGAATCATACAGCGTACTGCAATATATAGAGAGGCAGTTAGAGAAGAACTCTGTTTAAGAGAGTTACATTTACTCACGGCCAATATTCGTTGCCACCTGGATTTCGCTCTGCCTGCAGCTGCCGCAGCTTTTTCGCCACATTAATGCTGTTCTTTACGGCGAACTCGCACATGTCCTCATGTGACATGTAGTCGACCTGATTGAGGGCAGCAAAGTCAACATCCTTATACATGTACTCTTCTGCAAACAGAGGGAACGAGAGAGAGTTAGAGCCAAAGAGTAAAAAGTGCTTAGTCAGCATTAGTAGTTAGTCTTAGATGTTTATTAAAAACATAATAAAGCTGATTTTAGCTTCGACATCGAGATTGCATTTGTTTATCTGGACCTTTGACCACCAATGTAGATGTGATAACAAACGCAAACGGTGTGTTGACATTATACAGATGTACATACATACATAGTATTAGAAGCAGGTATTTACGTTGTTGCATGCTTAAGTATTCCAAACTTGCTCTTACTTACTGATGCCTCTCTTAAATTTCAATTGCTCTGCGCCGCCCGCCCACCAGGCAGCGAATTCTTCGCTGTTGAAGCTAGCGCCATCGCGTTCCTTTTGCAGATCGGTATTAACTGTGCTGGGTATCACGCTGCTTGCAGACATATTAAGTACTTTAATTTATTTATGTTAATCGAAAGTTTGATCCCAAGCAACCACCACTTGCCACGCGTTCCAGATCGCAACTGAAGTCGTATTGAAATTTAATGGAAATTTAAAGTCGAAATCGTTCACTCTCTTTACCGGTTCTCTTCTCTCTCGCTCTCCATATCTCTTTGCTACTATCAGAGTCGTTTTATGAAGAGCTTTGAACTTAAAAAGCTTTCATGTTGTAAAAATAATCATAACCGAAATACATATACATATGTATGTGCATACATATATGCGTATATGCGTGTTGCTTACTGCATTGAGGTAGGTTGCGAGTGCTTTTGTTTGGCACACTGTCGCCATCTGTTGTAAATAAATTTGAGCTGAGTTTTGTTTAGGTTTCATTCAAAATAACTCGCGCGAACCATACAATTAAATTAACAAGAATATTATCAAAAAATTAATAATATAAATTGATATACAAAATTTGCATAAGATCCCCAATCCATACAATATGCATTTAGTAATTTTTTTAAATGTTCGTTTCAGATGTTTGATTTCATGAACGGGCCCAAATGCTCGTGAAAGCTTTTCGGCACCGACTTCCGGTTCATGGGAGCCTTCAAGGCTGCATCGAAGACTCGCTCGATCATATTGCCATCATGAGATCCCAGAGTTGAATTCAACTGCGCATCACCAAAGTCAAATCCATCTACAATGGCCACCGCATTGGGCCGCAGTTTGGCAAGCGCCGCCCCCAGACGAGCCTGAAGCATGTTCAGATCTTCATCGGTCAAGTTGACCACGCGAAGTATATCACTCATATTGTTCAATGCAACATTCACAAAGTATAGCTCCAGCAGATCCTCCAGCACTCGATTCAAGGCAGGCGAGCGAGCCTTGGACTTTGGCCCTTTTACCTCAACAAGGAAGTTGTGCAGCACAAAGGCACGAGCATGTAACTATACGAAATATGCGTATATATATGAAAATATATCAATTGAGTCATACAGTACCTGAGCTGCCTGCGTGAGCTCAATGCCTGTGTGGCTAGAGGCCATTCGCTCCGTTTCTCCTTTATCGATCCGATTTGATAAACTCTTAAAGGCCAGACGAGTTTTACTGAAGAATATAAAGTAAATTACAGGCTGCATGAGAATTTAAGACTACGGACAACTCACTTAGCAGCAGCAAATTGCATTGCCTTCACCAAGTTCTCCCAACTGCCTGACCACAATCCAAACTCCGTATTCCGCTGCACCTCTGCCAAGTAGCTGGCAGTGACCGCAAGTGGAGCTCCACTCTGAGCTGCACGCCACGACTTCATGAGGAAGCGACCAACCTGGAGGAGAAGCACAGTATTCTCCCCCTCGTAGGTGCAGGCAGCGACTGTATTTACATAAATATTGCATAGATTGGCAGAGGCAAGATAGCCAAGGCCACCGCAGGCCAGACGCAGTCGCTCAATGCCCGCGGCGGAGTCACTTGTGCTCATAACCTTCAAGGCACACGAGAGAGAGTGCAGCTCGGGCAGACGATTATAGTTGCCCTGATTAATATCCTTGGAAGTATCGTTAAAGAACTCCCTGAGGTAATTGTAGGCTAGGCGATAGGCCAAGCTGGCAGCTATCTCCGGAAAGACCTTTAACTGTTGAGTGACATGATCCAAGATCTGCGGCTCGGGTAAACTGAAAATGGGAATCACTTCAGCTATTATGATATTTTTGACTATCTAGGGAGTGTAACACCTGGTATCAATGGGAGATTGGCGACGCACAGCCGAGAATCGCGTGGCTATAGTGACTGCTGAGGCCAGCGCGACAGCCGAGTTGCGAACCACGATGCATCGCGTGGAAAGCATTGCAAAGTAGGTGAGAGAGTCCACAGGACTCTTTACGTAGGTGCCATCACGATGCACCTGGGCATGGCGCATGAGCATCCGAGTGCGTGGAATGCGAACGTTCTTCATACCGAGGAAACCATTATTGACGCCCAGAAAGCCCATCTTCTTGCCCAGCTCGCCAATGTGTACGCCTAGCCGTGGCTCATGAGTGTGTTCCTCTCGCAACTGCACGTAAAACATGTGTAGCCCCTTAAGCTCTCCATCAATGTATAGTTGTGCCATAACTATCGCATGGTTGGAACATTGACCCACTGGAAAGGATGGAAGTTAGGATTAAGAGCTCATAACTAAAGTATAAGCCACTCACATCCCCCTGGCCACCATTTGTACGCTGATATGGAAGGCGTATTCAACACAAACTCATCCGTAAGCCGATCAAACTCAGCGCGTGTTTCTAGACCACGTAAATGGCTGCTGTGACCCAGCTCCGTCTGGGCATAGGTAGCCGTTACCTCAAAGCGTTCCACTCGCACACCAAACTCTGTGTACTGCTCCGGGGTGCATTGAGTCCTTAGAGCATCCACCACGACCATGTACATCACATTGAAGGGATTACCAGCCTGATGTAGACTCCACAGTTCTGGTTCGTCAAAGAGTGTACTGATGCATTGAAAACAGTAGGGTATGAATTCAATCTATATAAATAAACTGTTTTTACTAACGGCCAGTATTCATTGCCACCAGGATTTCGTCGCGCTTGTAGCTGGCGTAGTTTTTTCGCAGCACCTATGCTGGACTTTACGGCGAATTCGCACATATCCTCATGCGATTTGTAATAAAGCTGTTGGCTCTCATCATAGTCGAAATCCTTGTACATATACTCGCCTGTAAATGGAAAAAATAATATCCAAAAAATATTAAATAAATCTTAAAACTATGTAAAATACGAATAATATATTCTTATTTAAGATTAAAGAACGCTTCAAAGCGAACCTTTTGAACTTCCACTCATTTGCATTATTTAAAGTTAAAGGCTGCGAGCATGCTAAATTAATTTGAATATAATTTTAAGCGCTATTATCTGTGTTCCAAGCGTAAAAAACTTTAAGCTCTCGAAGTTTTGTGGAGGATACAAAGCCAAATCTCATTTGGGGAGTTCCTTTGACAAAACTTGCTTTAATTTATTTAATATAATCAATTTGCAGTCTTAAAATAAAACACAAATTAGATTACAAACACTCGAGCAGAAATAAACAATTATAGAATAACTAAATATTTTGAACTTACGAACAGTTCTATTTAACTCAAGTTTCTCTTTTCCACCCGCCCACCACACTGCAAACTCTTCGCTGCTAAAACTGGCGCCCTCGCGCTCCTTCTGCAGATCGGGGTTAACCGTTTTGGGTATGATATTTTTTGAGGACATTTTTGCAAGTCAAACTTGTTTATTTCTCTTAAATTCTGACCACTCCACAGTAGATGTTAATTACAACTAAACGCGTTGAATCGAACTCACTTTAAATGTAACGTGAGTTCATTTCGAAACGTAGAATTTATACATCTGCTGCTGAGACTTGTTGCCTATTAAAGCTCATCTACAAACTTGCATTGGAGCTCGTGGAAATCTCACACTCATTGTTAGAATGAGCTGAGCAAATTTATAATTGCGTTACATTCATTGAAGTTGAGAGCGAACAATTTTATTATTAACCGAATTACTATAGTCGCCATCTGTTGTCTGTTTTTGTAACTAAGCATTTATCGATAGTTTACCGATGAACCGCATGTGTAGATTATGTCGTGTGTGCGCCCTTATTATTTGTAAACAATGACAACGAACTTCAATGTCGGTCTCTTGGGCCATGTAGATAGCGGTAAAACTACTTTGGCGCGTGCCTTGAGCTCTATCTCCAGCACAGCGGCGTTTGATAAGAGCCCGCAGTCCGTGGAGCGAGGCATTACACTCGACTTGGGGTTCAGTGCTCTCGTATTGGATCAACCGGATGGATCGCAGCTACAATTGACGTTCGTCGATTGTCCAGGACATGCGTCGCTCATACGTACCATCATTGGAGGTGAGACTTGGAGGGCGAAAGCTGAAAATTAGCTCATGAAGTATAGCTTACAGGTGCCCAAATCATTGATCTGATGCTGCTTGTGGTGGACGCACAGAAGGGAATGCAGACGCAGACGGCAGAGTGTTTGGTCATTGGCGAACTGCTGAAGAAGAAGCTGATCGTGGTCATCAACAAGATCGATGCACTGCCAGCAGAACAGCGCGCCTCCAAGCTGGAAAAGCTTAAAAATAGGTTAAGGAAGACTCTCTCGGACACCAGCTACGGCGACCAAGTGGGCATCTTTGCCGTCTCCGCCTTGGAAGGCACAAATATTGAGGAGTTACGATCGGGTCTACGTGCTGCTTACCATGTGCCGCAGCGAAATACAGATGCACCGTTGCTCATGTATGTCGACCACTGTTTCGCCATAAAGGGGCAGGGCACCGTTTGCACGGGCACCCTACTGCAGGGCCAAGTGGCCATCAATGACACAGTGGAGCTGCCGCTGTTGGGCGAGAAGCGTAAAGTGAAATCTATTCAAAGATTCCGCCAGCCGGTGGATAAAGCCAGTACTGGCGATCGAATTGGCCTCTGCGTCACCCAGTTCAATGCCAAGCTCATGGAGCGTGGCATCATAGCTCAGCCAGGCTATCTGCGTCCCGTTTATGCGGTTTGCGTGAAGGTTCAGCCCATTCGGTACTACAAACAGGCAATCCGCTCCAGAGGCAAGTTACACATCAGCGTGGGCCACGACACGGTTATGGCCAACCTGACGCTATTCCGGGATGAAAACGCTGTTGCCTGTCCAGAATTCGACTGCAGCAGGGAATATGCGTACGTAGAGGAGCTGCTGCCGGCGGAGGCAACGTCTGACGATGGCCTCTTTGCACTGCTGCAGTTCGAGACGCCAGTGCTGACCACCGTGGCCACTACGCTAATTGCCTCTAAGCTGGATATGGATGTGCACAGCAACAGCTGTCGACTGGCCTTTTGGGGTCGCATCGCCTGGCAGACGCACTGTGTCAACTATCAGAGCGAAGTTCTCCCTCAGCTGCGCGTATTCAAAAGAAAGCAGAAGGAGGGCAGCGTACAGCGCGTTGTCAACTCGAATGAAATCATTGTACATAATCTCTTTAAAAAGGAAGCCAACCGCGACATGTATGTGGGCAAGCGCGTGGAGTTGTCCACTGGAGAGGCAGGTTACATCGAACGCACATTTGGACAGACTTCGAAGGTGTGCATTGTATTCAGGGATGGAATCTCGAGTGCCACGCTGGAGCAACTTAAATCGGAACAGGCCAAGGAAGTTCGCGTGCTGTTGAATTGCAAGAAATATGTGTTTAATAAACAGGCGGGCCTGTTTCAATAAACTTCAAGTATTAAACAATTCAAAAGTTAACATTCGCGCATTTTGAATTAGCGCCATCTGTTGCATATGTGTGCGTATATTTAGTCTTTAATTTTACAGCACTGCATAGTTATCGGCGGACCACCACAACGTAAGAGTACAAGAAGAAGACGACACACAAACAAAACAAAACAAAGTTCTTGCAAATGTCTAAGCATAATTTGGAAAATAATCATAGCAAAGTTTATACACTGTTATAATACGATCACAAAATGTTGTGGTACGTAGCGTTGCTGCTGCTACTGCTCAGCTATGTGTCGCAAACAGAACCCGTAACTGTGGACTGCAACGAGCTGCTGATGGGGCAATTTATGTGCCCCGATCCCGCCAAGAATCACATAGATCCAAAGACTCAACAGCTACGTGGCTGCACAAAACAAAATCGAGCGCGTGTCTGGTGCATAGCTGCCCCCGAAATCAATTGCACCGAAACGGGCAACTCAACGTTTACACGAGAGATGCCCTGCAAGTGGACGTAAGTGCGGGTCACTGCCCTTTTTGAGCCGGCTACAGTTCTCCTTTTTTTTTATTACTCGCAGCAATGGATATCACTTGGACACGACATTGCTACTCTCTGTGTTCCTGGGCATGTTCGGTGTAGATCGTTTCTACTTGGGCTATCCGGGCATTGGGCTGCTCAAATTATGCACTCTGGGCGGCATGTTTCTTGGTCAATTGATAGATATCATTTTGATAGCGCTACAGGTGGTTGGACCTGCTGATGGATCGGCCTACGTCATACGTATGTATACAGATTATAATTTTGTTTCCAACTTAATTTAATTATTCAATTCTGTTTCAGCTTACTACGGAGCGGGCATAACCATTATAAGGAGCGATAACACAACGTACCGCTATTGCAATCAGCTATATTGCATGCAGCAGTAAATCAAGTGGATATTTCTGAAGATCAGACTATATACTAAGCAACGACTTGAAACCTATTACTAATTGTAGTTAAAATTTAGATTGTTAGCTCAAAGATTTGTTATATATAAGTTAGCTAATGTAAACAACACAAATGTATATAAAACCAAACGAATTGTTGCCAAAATGAACTAAGAACTTTAGCTTCGCGTCTCGCTGCAGCTAGCAGTTGCGCTCAGTAGATAATTGGGCCTACTTGTAGTTGTACTTGAAATCTTGTTTGCAACTTGAATAATTGCCGAGTTCAGTCAGAGCTGGATCGGGAGTGACTTGGTCGACACGCTGACGCAGACTCCATGCAGACGGTAATCAACGCAGATGACGACAACGGCGCAGCTCAAGATAAAAGTCTCTTATAGGGGGGCATACGAACCGAGCATTGCGAATTTCGAACTGCGATTTCGATTGCGCATGATGCGGATTGCTGTTTGCAGTATGCTGTATGCTGTATGCTGTTGTACGTTCTGTGGGCCTTTCATCTGATTGGCATTTCCGAAATAATCAGCAACATTGCATCGACAACGGCACGAAATGAAGAAAACAACACAAACGAGGTTGGAAATGCGTCGCTTGTTCGATTTAATTGCCATGGCCAATGTTTGGGGTCGCGTGTAATTCAATGCCTTTTAATTAGGCACTCAATTAAAGGCAGATTCGCGACTTCGCGATGAAAGTCAAAAAGCAATAAATAAAGCGCATCGCGTCACATGCAAAACATGCACAGCACAGCAGTTGGCGAGTCAGTGAATGTCCAACTGTAGCATATTGCTCATACGCGCTGTGGCTGGGTGACTTATATGTTTGCTTGTGTACATTAGTAGTTATATTGTTGTTTACCCAGCCACGCCACCACGCCACCACGCCCACGCGCCCGCACTCCCCGCTCAGTCTGCTTTCTCCCAATGCCATTATGTTTGCCTCCAACCGCAGCTGTCTGCGTCTCAGCGTGTGTCCAGTTTCAATTAGCCAAGCTGACAGCCAGTTGCAAGACTTTTCATATAGTGTGTTGTCCTTGTTGTTGCTGCTCTAGCTGGCTTTATAGTTGTTGTTGCTGTTACTGCTGCCGATGCTGCTGTTGTTGTCGTCGCACACCCATCTATGTAATTACAGCATGCGACTTTTGCCGCCTGTGTAAACAACGCGACGCTTTGATCTCTGTCTGACAGGCAGTCAGCAGTCGCAGTTGGCGCTACTTAGCCATCAGTTGAACTGAATGAATGGGAATAGGAGTAGCTAGCCAGCCAGCCAGCCAGCCAGCCAGCCAGCTAGTGTTTGCCTTTGTGTTGTGTCAAGTGCCGTCCCAATCCCAATAATGGTATCGCTTACTTCTGGCCAAACTGCTTCAACTGCTCAACTGCAGGCAAATGAACTTTGCCGATGGCCATTAGAAATTTGAGCAGCTTGTTTGTGGCTTTCTTCTATGGATACCCTGTATGAGCACACTGCTTAACAGGGTATCATATTTATGTCTATGTGTTATGCATGTCATAGTCGAAGGTTGACAACTCTCGAGTAGGCTGACAAGTTGAGGCGGTTAAGTCATGTTTAACTTTCTCTTTTGCTACGTTTGCAATCTTATCTGTATCATGCGAATGAAAAAGAAAGAAGAAAAGTCCTGTCATCTTTTCACACCTCGCTTGATCTATTTATAGTTAAGTCTGTCATTTATAGTTTACTTAAATTAATTTATTATTTATTATATAGCACATTGACATCTATGTACTTTGATTTTCTTAGACTATTACAAACTTATATACATATGTACCTTAACAATATATTTTCTAGTTAATAATAAGATGATGTATGGTATGTGTACTTAGATCATTCAAATCTAAAGTCTGACCTTGCTCTAAGGGTATTTTCGAGTTGTGCATATCTCCCAGAGCCCTCATATCCTACACTTGCTTCTTTTTTGTTGCCTACAACGCACGTGGCTTCCAGCTCATGGAAAATGCCCAAAGAGCTACGCAGTTCGAACTGAGAACTCTGAGTTGAAAGTTTAGTGGGTGCTCCGTATCTATTTTGCTTGGGATTAGGCCACAGCTCAGGTGACGCTATAAAACAGTTAAAAATGCAAAGCGAAGGCAGAAAGCACAAATTGCTAAGCACACACAAACACACACACACACACACGCACACACTCGTACACAGCAGATACTACGTAAAGTACGGCAAATAATGGCTTATTGCAAATATTTGCAGTTATCAAAATAGAATCGAAAACTGTTTTATATATAGACGCCAGAGCTGCAGGAAAAAGATGGGAGAGTTGAGCCCCACATGGACGTAGGTAGGCGTGGCTAAGGTAGAAGGCAGAGAGGCTGGCATTGCGCTGCTTGTGCTATTTGCATAGCGCTTAGAAGCTCAACGGCTAATTACGCTCAAGTGGCGTGGAAAATTGTGGGTCGAAACGCTTTCCCTCCGGACCCCAAGCCCCAGCTGCTGCGACTGCTGCTGGCAATGACGTTTATGCCAAATTGCTTTTAAAGTTGTTTACAATAACAGTTAACTCTATACAAATATAAGTAATTTAATGAAGCGCAATTATTGAATTTACAAAAGTAAATCATAGACTGCGTCAGGGTCTGCCACATGACGCCACAGCTGCGGCCGATCTGAGCTGGGGCTGCGGCCGGGTGCTGTGGTTGCATGCATGCGAGGCAGCGGCATTTGCAAATTGTTAGCTAGTTGCAAGTTCTCATAAATAATGGCAGCCTCTTGTGACAAAATGTGCGCCTGGGAAAACGAAAACCGAAACCAACTTCGATTCGCAACGTGGCGATGCGGCGACGCGGCAACTGGTAACTGTTGAGGCTAACAACAGCATTCGTGATAACTGCGCAAAGCTTTTCCTTGCTTAGCTCTAGCCTGGCCGGCTGTATGCCTATGTCTAGCTAATCTTATACAATGAGTGCATAAATCATCTCCTGCTGCCCGCTCCTCCGCCCACCTGCCCGCTGACTGCATTTTCCATGGCATTTGATTACATTGAATGTGCTTTTCCTCAGCTCCAGCTCCAGCTCCAGCTCACAGCTCACAGCTCTGAGCATAAATGTCAAATGCTTACCAATTTGATTTGGCGTTTGGCTAAGTATAAATTATACCAGGCAAAAAGATAAAACACCTGACTACCTCCGCCCCCATATGCCCGCACTGCGCGCCTTCAACGCCTGCTCAGCTCTATCTAGTCAAAAGTTGTCTTTAATTTGCGTTTAAGCCAACAATTTACCAACTTAAGTGTTATTATCGCATTTGAAACAAATGCCATAAAAGATTTGTGGCTTTTGAACAAGTGCGGCTAAGTGCTAGTTGCTGTATTTAACTGTAAAATGCAGCTGTTTGTTGCTGCTGCTGTTCATGTTCATGTTGCCGTTGCTGTTGCTGTTGTTGTAATGCATGTGCTGTTGCATTTAGTTAATGCATGATTCCAAATGTCTATGCCTTGTAAATGACATTTGCAATTTGTTTGGGCCACTTTAATGTGAAAATGTTGTAGACATTTCTTCTTCTTCTTTTTTGCTCAAGCGGGTTGAAATATGATTTAGTTGAAATATTTTTAAGACATAAGCATAAGAAAATTTGAAGGAAATATATGTATATTATGCTCTTTGAGTGAAAAGTATAAAGCTTAAGTGGAATATGGACTTGTCTCCCAATTTAAAACCAAATCTAGTTCCATTTTGTTTCTATAGTTCAAACATGTATTCTAGAATTCATGAATGAGTTTTCCCCACAAAATTCATTCGCGTTCAAAACAAACGAATTTCGATTTTATTGCCCGCAAATGAAATATATTGACTCATTCCTTAAGACTTATATTCCCATACATTAGCAGATGCAAAGTTTATTGCCTACTACACTTCAAACATGTTTTAACATATTCTTTATGCTTTCTGATAAAAAATTGTACCATAATTTATATTAAATTCTACACAAGCAGTAATCTGTTTAATTTCCTGGTAAATTTGCGCGATTTATTATTCGTTTGCAAACAATTCCCCTGGGGCGAGCTCCTCAACTCACGCTATTAAAACTTACCTAATGGATCATAATGATATCTTTATAGATAGGTAAACTTCAATTGGCCTTGCATAGTTTGCGTTCCATTCATGAAATAAAAGTGATGCCGCCGCCGCTGCGCATGATTATTGGGTTAGGTATTCCGAATGGTATTTCCTTCGACAATTGCAATATCAGAGCAAACAGAACAATGTTCGAGGCATATTAAAATGCCAGTTGACAAACTCTAATTTGCAGCGCAGAATTCTGGGAAGCGTCTGAAATTGAGAATAGAGATAACACTATTAGCCAGCATTGTTTGAGGAGGGCGTGCCGGCGGACGGCGGACAGGCGGGCAGGCGGGCAGGCAGGCATATGCGAGGGCTATCAAATGAGCCATTCACCTGTGTGCCACAGAGCACCTGTTTAACAAGGTGTTCATTTCACAGCGTTGTGCACTTTGTTGGAATGCTGGAAATCATATTCCAATTGCTGATTGCAGCACCAACAGAGTATTACAAGCAAGCAAGCAAGCAATTCGAGCAGCACCAAATAAACGCAGCGGACTTTGAACACTTACCGAAAAAGGAAAACCTTTTTAAGCAACATCGAATGGCTGAAGTAACCAAAAGAACAGAAGTTCCATTGAAGCAAAGATATTATATTATTGAAAGGTATACTAAGTGGAGTTAATATATGGTTGAGCCATGCTAAAAACAAGGCATCGATTTAGCATTTATAACTAACTAGCCAGAGGTAATATTAAACGTTCTTTAAAGTAAATAACAATGTAATAAATATATATTAAGTCACAAAAAAAATACTATAAAAGTAGTTCACGACGGAGTATTTGAGGCCAGTATAGAAAGTCAGTCTTAGGAGCCGAATTCGAGGTTTTATTTAAAAATAATCTACAAAGAAAAGTTAAGTATAAGTGATTCAAGTAATATATTATTAGAGAAGAATTGGATTCTTTTATTATTTATATATATATTTTTTTTTTTTTTTTTTATTTATTTATTTTTTAAAAGTGAGTTGACGATTGCAGATTTTGTTATCATAATTTTAAACAGCATTTAGTATATTTACTATGCCACGTTTTATCTGCATTAAAATATTTATCCATACAAAATTGTTAATTGATCCTAATACATAGCGCTGAATTGGCAACGCATTATGGCTAATACATGCTGTTTCTATGGCATCTATAGTTCAACTTGACCCCAAGCCAATTGCCTGGCGCTAGCTAAAGATTCGAGCCCCCTAAAACCGAAGAAAAACCAATCCGCAGCGACTGTTGCTGTTAACAACAGCAACAACAATAGCAACAACAACAACAACAACAATAGCAATAGCAATAGCAACAATAACAAGAAGAAGGCGCACGACTCGTGCACGACCCGTTTCGTTTTTTTTTTTTTCGGGCTCGTGTCGTTGCTCTGCTCTCGCCGCAGTCGTTAGCCGTTCGTGGTTCGCCTGCGATTCGTGCATTCAGTTCTCGTTTAACAGCGCCGGCGAACGGTCAGAGAATAGCGGAAAGAAAAGCGCCGAAGCCGTCTGCCGCTGAGCTAAGAAAACTGCCTGCGCAGCCAGGAAAAGTTTTTCCCGTGTTGTTGAAAAATTACGCGCGCTCGCTTGCGTCGCACATCGATCATTTGATGAAAGGAAAATTTATATGAAATCCAATTGAGTTATCAGATAAAGAAAGTCGAAAACAAAACAGAATAAATATCATATAAATATTGAGAGAAATAAAGACAGAGAAACAGAGACAGACAGAAAGAGAGAGAGGAGAGAAGTCTACCCCCCGCGCTGCCTTGCAACAGCTTGAGCCAAGCTTTGTTATCGCGTGTTTTCCATGTGTGTATATAATAATATTATTAAATACAATATAAAATCAAACAAAAGTCATACCAAAATAAATGTAATACAAATCTGAAATGTGCAACATTTAGTGAGCGAAATTTGTTGCTTTGAAATACGCTTCCAACAAGCCCCAAAGCTAAACAAAATAAACACAAGAACAAATTGGCGCGCAATTGGCAATTGCAGCCGCTGCGCCCAGCGTTGCGTTTTACATAAATTGCATTCGCATTTGCATTTGAGTTAAGGCAAAAACAATAAACAAACACAATCAAGTAATAGACAATAAATTAACTAGCGCGCGCGCAGCTTAGCTAAGCGCAGCGCAGCTCAGCTCAGCGCAAGTTCAGCTGCGGCACAACGTGGCGTATGCGTAATTTGTCATTTAAACATCCTCCGGAACTGACTTGTGAGCGTGTGCAGGTGTCTCTTGAAGTGTGTGTGTGTGGCGCGTGGCCTCTTGGCTAACAATTATTGGCCGTAAACAGAAAATTTGCGAAAATCTGCTATTTAAAGTGCGACCGAGGCAACAGAAATTGAAATTGAAATTGAAATAGAAGCCAAACAGTCGCTGGTGGACAGACGACGGACAGGCGTGTGGAGCAGTTGAGCCGTTGAGCAGCCGCACAAAGCAATTGAAAAATGCGATTCATATCGACAACAATAACACAAAAAGAGCAACAGCTAGTAGACAACGACGACTCCGCCTCCAGCAGCAGCACCACTATCGCATCCTCCGACACCACCGCCCGCTACTGCTCCGGCTGCTGTTGCTGCTGCTCCTCGGTCCGGCAACATGTCAAGCATAATTAATTTTCGATTCTGCCTGCGCCGCCGCCAATTTCAGCCCGTCTCCATCTCCGTCATCGCCGTCGCCGTCGCCGTCGCCAACGCCGCCGCCACCTCGTCTACGTTCCTGCAATTGTGCTGAAAGTCAAGTCGATTGCCTCCCGCCGCCAGCTGGAAGTCGATTCTACGGGTAAACTTTACCTCTTTACTTTTCTTTTGTAATTAATCTTTTTTTTTTGTTTTTGTATTTGTTTTGTTTTTTGCTGCCCTGCTGTTGTTATTGTTGTTGTTGCGCTGTTGTTGTTATTGCATGACAATAAGTACGTGTAGAGCGCGATTTTGTTTTATTATAATGAGAACATATAAACGTTTTGCTATCTGCCCGCCGCGTGCACCCTGCCCCGCCCAGCTCCCCTGCCCTCTGCCATCGCCTCTTTACTTGTTTTAACATTTTGCGAAAATTGTTTAATTGTTTGAATACTATTATCACATTTTACGAGAGACAGACAGAGCGTAATAGAGAGCGAGAGAGAGAGAGAGAGGGAGACGGAGTCACTGTTTCTCTGAGCACTTGTTCTGGCGTCTCTCACGTACGGCCTATCTCTAAATGTCCCCGTCCCCCGTCCTATCACCATCTGGCCACCACTCTGCACTCAGTTGTAGAATTTTATGAATGTACGTCGTGTAGTCACAATTGTGAAATGAATCGAGCTGGAATCAAGGCAGCAAGCACTCTTATTATTATTCAAACACTCAAACATATGTTTGCCTTTTACCTACTCGAAGCAATTAACAAATCTGCATAGCATTTTGTACACCTAATTTACAAAGCGGAAATTTACAGTTGAGTTCGTATTTGTCTGTCGTTTTGGGTCTGTTGAAATCGTCACATTTGCAGCCAGTTGAGCGTAAAGTTGAAAACGTTTCTAAATGATACTGAAGTGAAGATTTATAGCAGGAAAAAGTTAAGCTGAAAGCTTTAATATAGAAATAAAGTTGCATTTATGAATGAAAATCGTAAATTGTACAAAGTGCGCTTTGATAATACATATAAAGCATAAGCTCTCAATATTCGCCCCTATATGCCGCTCTTATTCATTCATTTAACGGTCATAGATAATGTTTAATAGTTTAGTGTGTCACAGTCAACAATCAAATAAAGGAGAGAAAGAGACTGCAGAGTTAGTTACGGAATTAGTCAAAATAAGCGAGATAGATATACAGACAGATTAGTAGAAATGCATGGCTAAATATGTAAATATGTATTATAAAATATAACAAAAAAAAAAACTGCCATCCCTACATTAAAAACATTTAAATCAGCTAGCTTAAGCTTCTAATCTACTAATGATATTCTAGGGAATTAAATATATATAGTTTTTAATTACAAATTTGCCGGAACTAAATGTTATTTGAAAACTTCAAATCATCTGTGGGAATTTCCCAATTTTCCACGATTATTTAGCAGCGAATCGAGTCTATAAAGACATTGAAATCGGGCCTTAGAGACCTTAGAGAGAGAGAGAGAGAGAGAGAGCGTGTAGCATGAATGGGTAGCATGTGGCTCAGCTTCTTCATTTCATGCTGATTCAGCGTTAATATTAAAATAATTTATGGGCCAACACAGATCTTAGAGCGAATTCCTTTTATCTTCTGCACAGATCTTGGAATTGATTTACTTTCAAATGATTCGAATAATTTGGCCAGTGTGTATCTTAAAAATTCACACAATCCGTTCAATGGTGCAAAGTTCGAACTGTAATCAAATTGATAATTGATGTTTGTAGAGTCACTTTATTACGCATGGAATTTGATAGCAACCGAGTCATAATTCAACACTAGTTCAGCTAGTACTAGCTATTGCGCAAACCGACTAAATACCTCGCTAATAGATGATATCTGTCAGCTGAATTTCACAATTACAAGGTATTCATCGCTACAGCTCAATCGCAGTCGCATTGTATTGTATGAGTGTATGAGCCTATGAATCATATTATTTATCTCATTAGTAACGATGTGTCAAATTTAGCATGCCCCACATATGTGTACACATCCACTATCTACGACTATATCTCTCATTAATGAGCAAAGATCACGTTTCAAATGCAATTACAATGGCTTGGCCAACACTACTCAATAATAAATGTTACTTATTTAATAGCAACAATATATGAGAGACAAAACCAAACGATAACAATTTCCTGCTGCTCGCGAGTTTTATTAAAATGTTGCACTAAAACTTGAGGAATTACAATGCATTCATTAAAGACAACAAAGTACCAGAGAATCCCAGAGAGAAGAAAATGACATCAAGACAAACAAATGCAATAAAAAAACTGAAAGAAATGTTGGTAATAACTGCGTACGCAGTTACCAGTAATATCTCAAAACCGGGCAGAGAGTGAGGGATGGGACTTGGTATGTGGATTGGCGACTGGGAACTCAACATCAGGCACTGCGTACTGGGTACTGGGTACTGGTTACTGTGGCCTGCGGGGGCTTAACATGGCTTATGGAGTAAATATGAATGCAGACATTTGCTGGCATATCTGGCCAGAACAGACACTCTTTATAAATATATATAGGTATATATATGGAGGCCACATTGGCTGGCTGGACAGTAGGCAGAGTTGGATGACAGTCAGCCGAGCTTAGACGACAACGACAATTGGACAGGCTCTCTGGGCCTAGGTGTTGCTTTTTATTGTTGCTCATGTTGTTGTTGTAGTTGTAGTTGCTGTTCGCTTTATGGTAAAAATGCAACCATACCTGTTTAGCCAACACACACACGCACACTCACACTCACACACTCACTGCCCAACTCGTTTGCTCAGTTGCAGGCGCAACATTGCAACTGCAACTGCAACTGCATTACAGATCGCAGCACTCTAACAATGAAAGGAGTATTTGCAATTTGTCGAAATATGGCTAATGAGTAATTAAAGCGAGTGAAAATGGAAAATCTATGAATTGAATTGACTGTGTAAATATTGAATATGAATATGAAGATGTAGATCTGAAAGACTAGCCGAGATATATAGAAAAGTTGGTATGTATATATATTCTTTTATAAAATTTCTCAGAGCGTTCCTAAATGCCTTTAAGAATATACAATATAATACGAGATTAATCTATGATTGAGTATTAGCCTAGTGTTTGTTCTATATTAATTCTATTACCTTATACCTGCACAACATTGTAATCCTTAAAACTTCATACTAACTGTACAGACTTGTATTACTGGTATTACTGCAAACGAATCACTTACCCATGAGTTGTTGCTGACTTCCATTCCGTAAGTTCTTCATACAAATTGCAGGGTATTCAACTGCTGAGCAATCCATGCTCTATCATACATTCTTGTTTTTGTTGTTGTTTTGTTGCGGCTTTTTTCGGTGCACGCACCTGTCCCAGCATAGACATGATCAGAGACAGGCGGTCTGCAGGTGTTTTGTTTGCTTTGGTCTAGTTTGCAGTCGCTGCTCAGACGAGTTGGAGCTCGGACTCGGATTCGGAATGGAACTGGCACTGGGACTGGGACTGGGATCGCCTGTCGCTGCATGTGTCGGCCAGGTACACGTCTCGCTGTATCGGCGAGCCGGGTCCTCAGCATAATAATAATCCGGCAATTAAAATATGATCGCATAATAACTCGGCACTCGTGTGTCTTCCTATGATTTATGGCGCTTCTTTTAGCTTTTGGCTTATTTATAGACTCGGCCAGTCGCTCTCTTGGGGTAATTGTGTTGTTGTTGCTGTCGTTGTTGTTGTTGTTGACTACTTTTTTTACGCATACTTTTGCATTCGCTTAAAGGTAAATTGCTGTCGCCAAGCGGCAAGCGCCAGACAACGAAACGCGTTCGCCTGGGCCGGCTTGGCTCGTTTGACTGGCAAAACCCAAAGACAAGAGCCAAAGCCAAAGCCAACAGAGCTCCTCAGCTAAACAGCAGCAGCAGCAACAAGAACAACAAGAACAGCAGTCATACAAATAAAAACAAAAACAGTGCAAAACATTTGATACGCCCCGGCTCAACAAGCTCGCTGCAGCGCATCGGGGTCGGCGGGTGGAGCTGTTGCTTCTAATAAATAATTTTAAATGCTGACTACAAAAATCCCAAATGAATGGCCCAATGAATGGCTGACTGACTGACTGACTGACGGGCAACGGCCAGGCGCAAGCTGAAGTGTGTAACCCAATAGCCAAAGGCGCGCTCTTAATTGACTGCGTGGGATGCGAACGTGAACGTGGCTGCTGTTGTGGATCGCTGCACAGCTGGTGGCTGCTGGCCATTGCCTGATGGCCGTTGGCTGGCAACTCTGCTGACTATTGCCTTCGAGCTGTTTACTGTAATTGCTAGCTTGTAGCTGTTAGTTGTTAGTTTGTAGCCGCCAAGTGTTTGAGGCAACTGGGCCAAGTGGCAGTTGCCACCATTTGGTCGTACCCCACCCCCTCCCAGCAGCAGCAGCAGCAGCACATTTTGGGGGTAGCTCGCAGCCGACAACAGCCTAATGACGTCAGCTTTGTCGCCATATGTCTATATGCCGCAACTAAGCACACATACGCACAGCCGCCATGCGTCATCCACGCAGGTTGTCGACGACGGCGGTGGCAGCGGCAGCGTCTGTGTCTGCACTGCAATTTCACCATGCCCCCACTCAGACGCTGTCTGCGTCATGTATAGCATATATGCTCTTACACGTACAGCTACACTCCCACACACACACACACACACTTAGCACACACGGCATTCTGGTGATAATTTCGCCATGACACGCAAAACTGAACCAATTTGTTTGCATTCCCCCTTTTATTGTATTCTCGTTGTTGTTGTTTTGATTGTTGCAATCCAAAACACAAACTAATTAATATTTACAAAAACAATAGCACAAGCCAATGAAAATTCCGCCGTCGCTTTAGATAAGCCTATAAATAGCCCGAGAGAAATAATTTTGTGGCAGACTGTGCGGCGTGCTGCATTTAACGCAATAGACGCCAAGCTTATGAGTATGTGTGCGTGCGTGTGTGTGTGTGAGTGTAATATACTTGTATGGGTGCACTTTTATCTGAAAAGCTTTGCGACGCTTGGCCATGCCCACGTAATGGAATAGAATGTGCTCAGCCTGAGCTTGATAAAGCCTTTCATGCTTAATTAGCTGTGAGCACTTTTTATGCATAATTAATTACTTATTAATTACTTGATTGTTATTGAAGCTAACCAAGTAATTATAGCATTTAATCAAGTTCGAAGCAGAAGCTAAAAAAAACACTCGTTTTACGTCAACTTCATGCCTTTAAGGATTTCATTTGCTTTGATAGAATAATTCTCTTTGAATACAGAAGATGCTCAGATTAGTGCAACATATGGTTAGATAGGATGCCATTCGAATCCACATTGAATCACTAGACAGCCCTAATTCAAACCCGAATTTTAGTTAATCAATGAGTAACTTAGTTTTGGTCAATTGCCTCAATGGTCAGCCTGTGACAGTTCAATACATTCAGACATATAAAATATACGGCCAAAATATGTATCAAATTTGTCTCCATATATATGCAGATCTGTATATAAATATATATTTTTATAGGGCATACTGATGCGCACATAGATACATAATTTAGTATGTTTATGGCTGGAGACGGCAGTAACATCAGCAGCAGCAGCAACGACAGCATATTTGATATTAACATATGATTATCACAAATTTTACTTCCATTTTGATGTTTTAGTTTTATAAGTTTCATCAATTTTGCATAAGAAATACATAAATGCCCATTAATACATTTACATATAAATAACGCGACAGTTGCCAATGAAACAACTAAAAGCCTCAACAACAACAACAACAATGTCAGCAAACGAGCCTCTTCGAGCCTAAGTCTAAGACATTTTTACAGTCCGTCAGCATCTGATAATCTGATCATTGTCTCATCATTATAATTTGTTAGCCCCACTAATGGCAGCTCCAGCAAGCGAAAGCGAATCGCTTCGAGAGTTTCCCAAGAGGGATTTTTGCTGCATTTCCACTGATTCATATTTGACAGATCTTTGGTAAAGAATATTTGGCTCGTAGATGCCCAGCATATGATTGTTGTCATAGATCTGTGAGAATGACAGTCTTAGCTACCATTTCACTAGTTCCATAAGAATATGCCTGTAAATAACCCTTAAATCTTACTCTGTCGAGAGCCTACTCAATTTGATTCCAGACAGTTATGGAGATATTTATCAGAATAAAGAGAAGAGAGAGAAGCTCATGGATATATATTCATAAATTTATCTATATACAGCTATAAAACAATTGTAAATAAATCTTACGACTATTCAATTGCAAAGATACTCCATATATATATTTATGAAGCTCCTACGTTTTGCGCTCACAATATCAGCCACTCCAAAGAGCTACAAATTCTCGCAAAATAATAATTAAAATTGAAAATTAAAGCGCATATATAATTAAAATTGTTTGCATATTTTGTGTATTATTTAGCTTTCTGTTATTGAATGCCAAATGTGGCTGACATTGTCGGCTCGGGCACTGAGAATGGGTTAGTAAATAAATAATTGAATAAATATTGTAAACAAATGTTCTTGTTTGCAACGCACATGAGTTTGCTCTTCGTTGTTGTTGCTGTTGTTGTCGCTGCAACAAATGAGCTTGTCAAGTTAAATGGCACACACAACATGCAGTCCGTGCTAGTGTGTGTGCGTGTGTGTTTGCGTCAGTTGCCGCCATTTTGTCTGGCGCGCTGCTGCAATGGCAGCCAGTAAATAACAAGACAACATGCGCTGCACACAAGGCACCACGCGGCGTATTAGTAATCTTAATCAAGCTTGACTAACAGCAATTGCTACTACAGTAACGAGCCAAGATAAATGCTTATTTACAAGAAGCACACATACTACATATGTACATACTTACATAAATTCACTCACCATGCCAAGCTAAGCCATGGCTAACTTTTCTTGACATCAAATTAAATTGCTGACCATTTGGCCATTGAGGGTAAACAAACTTTATGGCTGCATAAAGCTGAAGAAAACTGAGAATTTACATTGAAACTGAATGGAAGACATAAAATATCGAAATACTAAATGCTTACCTACAATGAGATATCAATTATTATATTAATTAACTACTTATATAGGCTTGAAGTTTTTATTATTATTAAATTAAATTGAATAATCTATTGAAGTATTAAAAGAAAACTATATTATAAAAGAAAACCCTGAACAACTCTACATCTAAAAGCATTCTTATATAAGGCGAACTAAATTGATAGAAATTTGATTGTTGAGCTAAATTCTAGACCATAATAGGGTTATTTATTCTCGGAAATTTGGAGCGCACACATGATTCAGTTAACAGATTTCAGTTATTGTAATACACACAATTAACACGTCCATGACGATGATGATGTTGACTATTATGATGATGATACTCAAATATACAACAACAACAACAACAGGCAAGAGCAACAGCAAAAAAGAAGAGATAAATAAAAAAGTAGACAAACTCGGTGGCAGGTTCAACGTCACGTTGAGCAAACTGCCCTCGAGCTGCGAACTGAGAGCAGCAGTTGCAGTTGCAGTTGCAGCAAAAACAACTATAACAACAACAACAACAACAATTGCTATAACAACTGCAACACGTTTTCACATGGAGCCTCAAAGTGGTCTCCGGTCGTGTGGTTGTCACAGAGCCAGCCGGTCACTTGTCTGGCTCTCGGTCTGCTATCAGCTACAATACATGACAACCCCCACTGCCTGTTGCTGGCCTGTCGAGGTCCGAACATGAAATCGTAGCACAAAAGATATATGAGCACATCAACGTGAATTAACAGACACATTAAGCGATACGGATCTGTGTGTGGAGTCGTCTACACACGGAGCTAAACACGAGACCACGAGACGAGCCAACTGAGAGAGAGCGAGCCACAAAAACGAACAACGAAACGAAAGACTCTGGCAACGAACTATCGGCGTGCTCTGCATGCCTCTGCGGCTGAGAGGCAGAGGGTGGCGAATCGAAGTTGAGTGCACTTTGAACTCGATGCTATTCAAACGGAAGTGTGCGCTAAGCAACTGAATCATGTCAATGGAATTTCCATGCTCCACGCTTAGCATACTTATGAGAAACATTTTTATGGCATATCCAATTTCAGAGATAATGAGCGAGATGGAGCTAGGCAGAGCGAGATGGATGTATAGAGCAAACAAAACAAAACAAAACCTAACATAGAACACGCCCGTTCCTGAGGCTCCATTCCATCGAGCCATCCGTGTAGCTATGTCTCTCTGTCTATGTATCTGTCGATTTGTATGTGTTGATGTTGTTTGTCTTTTGGAACACAAAACGAAAATATGCAAACAATTCGCATTTGCGTGTTAATCAATAAATTTGACTGTGAAAACCATTTTGATTGTTGAATAATATCTACATACTATAAATGTCGACGTCATATGCCCCAAACACTTACACACACGCGCGCAGAGAGGCCGTTAAAACGAAGACAGCGGATGGACAACAACAACAATTATGAAGCAGGCTTGACCTAGTGGACAGAGCCTAACTGACAGATACCCTGTACTAGTAAACAGCTGTTAGGATGAATTCTAATTTTATGTGTTGTTCGTTGGGTAACTTAAAATTTATCTAATATAAAAATATTATAGAAAGACAAATTGTTATTCTGTTAAAGTTCTATAGCAAAGTCTTTTATATTTTCTTCTTATTCCTTTATTAGCATTTTCCTATTTCTTCTTTTATAATAATTTTCTCAATTATCTCCTACCCTCTCCAGTGATCTTCTCCATTTACAGGGTACAGCAAAAACATGTTTCTTTATATTATATGCGAAATACCATATATACACTTTGCTAGTAAATTGTTTATAGACAATTTTTCTATTCGATCAGTTGGCATTTTTGTGCATAATTTAAAGAGCTGTTGCTTTTGTGCATTGTCATTAAACAAATGTGCCAGAAGCGGCTCGCGAAGTCTATAAAAAATATATAAAACAAGAAAGAACAAGCAGCTTAACACACCGAAGAGGAGATGCTCTCTTGAAGAGAGGGCATATAAATAGATATATACTGTATATCCTATTCGATATATAAACATTATCTGGAAGTATTATTAAAGTTTACTATTCATGCTATTCATACTGATATCAGATGTTCAGTTTACTTGAATATATATATACAAATGCTTACCAGCATTTCACATTTTATAACAGCACGATAATACCATCTCTTGAGAGAGTATCAAATACTTAAAAAATCACAGTAACAAATACAACAACAGCGAAATTTCGGGTTTATCGCGTCACACGCTGGAATTCCCGTATATCGTCTAATTTGTTGTTGTTTTTTGGTTTGTTTTCTTCTTCTTCTTCTCTTTCTCTCCTTCTCCCTCTCGCCCACTCTATCCCTCTCTGTCTTTCTAAAATTGTTTACAGCCTGTGGACGGGGCTCATCTTCCAATCAATAAATCCGGTTTCGAAAATAACAATTTTATATTTATATGTTATTTTGATTAACTTTCGCTCAAAAATAATTGCACAATACATACAAAAAATTGTTTGAAAACTAATTTTTTTCCACAAGCAATATATATATTTATTTATTTTGTTGTTATCTTTGTTCGTTTTTCATGATATTTTCGTCAACTGTTGTGCGTGTGTGTGTGTGTGTGTGTGGAATGTTGTGCCAGCTGTGGCACCCCTCTTCGAAACAAAACAAAAATAAATAACTCTATAACTTTGACTTTGGCGAAGCATTTGCCGGGCTTCCGCATAAATGAATATTGTCAGCTGGCTGATCCGCCCCGAACCGGGCCGCTCTATAAATATGAAAAACTATAGACGACTTCATACACTCGCTCTGTCTGTGTATCAATTAATTGTTCTGTTCTATTTATAGAATTTGCGGTAAATTTGCTAATAATACTCAAATTTCAACAATGCCTCCTCAAATGCTCAGCATTTCGAATTAACCACATGAGTTGCTTAAATATGCATACACATGGATACAAATGCTCTCCCTCATTGCAAGTGTGTGTGTGTGTGAGAGAGTGTGTGTGGCTGTTGCTGTTGCTGTGTGTGGGCTTTTTGCAATATTCAAATTTGGCATACAAATATGGCAAAGCTGGACCAGATTGCGACAATTGTGCAGCTCGCATAGCCATGACTAAGTAAAAGTTCATGTATTGCCAATTGCCGATTGCCAGTTGCCAATTGCCAGTCTGCCCAAAACAGGAAACGGCAATGGAAACTCTCTTTAGATTATTCTGTGATCAATCAGTTAAGCTTCAGATAACTGCATGTATCTGTCTGTGTGCATGTAAATAAATCTTCACATGGGTGTTAGCCAACTGAAACTCAGACTTGGCTTGGCAGACCTCAAATATGACACATTTCTATAAATACATCTATATCTATTTCCGGCTAACATTTCTCCAATTAATTAATCACTTTTTAACAAATTTACTGGAGTAAAAAATCTGTTTGAAATTGTGTATGTAATTGTTTTACACGGAACTTAATTTATAAATAAATTGTTCCTTTTTTTTCAAATAAATATATATTTTTATATTTTCTGCAAAATGCCAACAATTATTTTTATATCTTGAGAAAAATGTATATGCCAAAAAAAAAATATTTATTGCTTTATTTTTGTCCTCATAATTTGAACCACATTTTTTGCCCAAAATCGTTTGGGAATTAAACAAAAATTTGAATAAACAAAGTTAATCCTAAACTCATTTTCGTTTCGTTTATTTTCAAGCACATTTTTTGCCCAAATTCGCTGGTGCTTGAGCCGTGAGCCGCTCAAATCTCAAGTCTGAAGAAAATGTGGTTTCATTTGCAGTGATTGAGTGCTCGATGATTGCACAAGACGATATCTTAAATGTGTCCAAGTACTCACTTATGAAAACTTCAATTGAATTTGGCATATGTTGGCCGACATTTCAAGCTATGCTGTCTGTGTGTGTGTGTGTGTGTGTGCGTGTGTGGCACAGTTTGCAACAGCAATTGCTGTCTGTTATGCGCATGGAGCTAGGGTTAGGGCCTTAAGTGCCTGACATGAAGACAAAAGACAGGTTCTCAGCTGTTGTTGTTGTTGTTGTTGTTGCGCAGGCTAATAGGCTCCGTTGTTGCCGTTGTTGCTGCAGTGTTCCTTTTGTTTTGTTGTGTCACTTTTAATCTCGAATGCAGTCGTGTGGGGCAGGCAGAGGAGCAACTTTTATAGGCTCGCCACTGTGGGTATAAATTTTGTTAGCAGTGGCCTTTGTTATAGTCGTTGTTGTTGTTGTTGCTGTTGCTGTTGCTTGGATAACCATCAACGTCAACGTCCACGTTGCTGTCTTCATTTGCCGTAGTTGTAAGCGCCGCTTGTCGCCGCATTCAATTGTGCCCAATCACATTGCCCGTTTGTGGCCCTCGAGCTGCTTTCGGCCATGCCCTCAGACCGCCGGCGCAACAACAACTGTTGACAAATGTGCGTCTTTTTGGCCGTCTCGCAGTGTTGTTGGCGAACTGACTTCAATATGCAAATCTATTGAAATTAGTTGCCAACGTTGCCAAGCAGAGCCAACTTTGTCGATCGGGCGCGCTGCTAGCCCGATACGAAGTCGAGTCTTGTAGATGTTGTTGCTTTTATTGCTGCTGTTGCTTCTGCTGCTGTTGTTGTTGTTGTTGTTCTTGTTGTTGTTGTACAATTTGCATGATTTGCCAAAGCTGTTGTTGTTGCTGCTGTCGCTGTTGTTGGCGCCATTTGTTTATTATCCGTGCCCTGTCCCTCTGGCTTACTGACTGATCTTGTGCCTCTTTTGTTGTGTGTGTGTGTGTGTTTTGTTTTAGTGCTGAGATCCGCAGTTAATTGAATTAAAGGCGGCGACATGCCGGGCCCAAAAACCAGGCTAAAAGCCAACGTAATTGGCAGCAACAGTTGCAGCCAGTTGGCCAGCCGCTAATGGCCAAGTTTTTAAGTGGAATTCCTCGATAAGCCTCCGCACGCACCAACCAACCATCCAACCAAGCAGCCAAGCAGCCAAGGCACTCACTACTATGCTAACCACCTCAACGGCTACCTACCGCACATCGTTAGACCTGGTCTAGACAGAGGTCTGCGTGCTCGGCGTGAACCCTTTTCCTTTGTTTCAGCTCGTCAGGCAATTTGTTGCGCCCCTTTACCGGGCCGCCTTTAAAGGGACAGGCCGCGAGACGCTTACCTTAATTGCCAGCTTGACGCCAGGCTGACGCCAGCTAGACGGCATTAGAATTCCTCCTACTACCCCTCAGATCGGTTGCAAACTGTGTAACCGAAACCGAAACCCCATAATCAGTGACCCCTGCCCTTGTCCGCTGCTCCCTTGCTCCTTGCATTTAATTGGCACGATTCGCGCGACGCGTCGTCATGCAATTGGCCGCTGGGCGGTCAATTAAATCAAAGCGTTTATATAGTAACTTGTCTTAAATTAAAAAAGAAAACAACAACAACAACAACAACAACAGCAACAGCAGCAGCAGCAGCAACTCGCTAATTTTTATCCAGCTGCCAGCTCTGTGTCTATTTATAAGCTCGACTCGGGCCGTGTCAAGTGTTCTCCAGCGCACATCAACCTCGACTTCAAATATTATTTCCCATATATGTATGTACACACATATATTTTTTAAGGTTTTTTTTTTTTGGGTGCACACGATAAGCACCAAGTACAAGGTTCCCATTGAAGTTTTGGTTAAGATTCTCGTCTCGAAACTATCGCCGCTGTTCCGCTGGAGGTTTTGCCACTTCAATGTCAGCTCGTGTGTTCTTAAGTTCGGCCCAGTACAAAGAGCGCCACAAAGTAAATATACTCGCCCCGAAAGTGCGTAGTTCCAAGTGTTTTCTTTAGAGTTTTGGCTTGACTTTTGATATCGAGAGTTCAGCTCGTTACAATAATTTGTTTGCACAACACAATGGCGTTCTATTTCGGTGGATACGCAATATATTTAGAATTAGGCAACAATCTAACTACTATTATAATGATATGTGAGTGTATGTAATGGTGTATTACTATCATTTCATAGTTGAAATTTGAAGTGAATTTAAGACATTATTTAAGTTTAGATATTAATTGTAAAAATATTATATGCTCTATAAAATGGGTCACATTTATAAATTTGCCTGCCGCAAGCTTTGTCCTCGTGCAATATACCCCACACAACACGCAGCATACAAAGAGTTTTATAAACACAGCTGCATAGCATACGCATACGTGCATATAGTAGCATATATGCATTTCTATATATATATAGTTCTCTCTCTCTCTATATATATATAATACATGTGTATTGTCCTTGTCAACAGCAATCCGGTGACAAATTGCAGCTAATCAGCAGCAATGGGAACAACAGCAACAGACAACCGAACAACATTATTTCCAGCTTGAATGAGGTTCCGTTTCGACTTTTGTTCTGCGAGGTGCGCTGTGAATCTTATCAATTGCAGAAATTAACATATATATACATATATATAGAGTCTATTATACATAGCAAATGTGTTCTCTATATATACATACATATGTATGTGTATGTGTGTGTGTGGCGCGTTATCAGTCTGTGTGACAATTTTTTAATTGGCTGTCTGTTTTAACATTGTTAGGTCAAGCACCGCATTCGGCATGACAATCTGCCAGTTCGTTGCATGACAATGCAGCCAGCATTAGGGTGCGTCACGACAGATCCGATCACACAGAGACTATGCAGAGAAGGTGTAAGCAGAGTGTGCGTAGTAAACAACAGACTGATTCATCGTTGCCATTGGCTATAAAGCTAGTTTATAATGCCATGTCCCGAGAAAGAGCCACTTTGTTTCCAATAAATCGAATGGGTATACTATATTAGGTGATTTCTGACTTCTGATTCATCGCTTTATTGAGATCGAGTTCAAGTTCTATTTTAGCATCCGCTTTCATGGCGTTAGGAGCGGCAAATGTTGGCGCCACTTTGAAGCAAAACAATCAATAAACTTGGGCAAAAAAAATGAAAAAAAAAAAATGTTAAGTTGGTTTTTGTTTGTTTTGATTTTTGCCAGATTTTTTTATTTTTGGTTTTTTCTCCGAAAGATTTGGTGTTGCCCAAGACAACTAGAAATAATAAAAATTATGCGGAGAGCTACAAAAATGAAATTAATTATAAGTCAAACAAGCATTACAATATTGCCTGGCGCCAGACGCAAAAATCATTAACATTTTTATGACCCGGCGTACAACAAAGAGCACCACACATATATCTATCAGATGGCATTACCTGTGTGCCACACACACGCACACGCACACTTGCCCATGATCATAAATCGCAACTAATAATGTCCAAGTTGTCTAACACCTAACAGCCGCCATAAAGACAAATCGATACACAGAGAGATAGATAGATACCCGACAAATAGCCAAACGGCCAAATGGCCGAACGGAGTTTACCTTTTGGGCGTACGTGCAAAATCGATGGGTATTGACCAGGCCAACATGATTCGCAGAATTCTGTAGTGTGTTGTGTGCAGTGAGAGCTGAAGATCGAGTGAAATGTGGACGACTGGGCCGGCCCGTGGCCAGGCCTCATCTTGATGGCCATCATAAAATTCAAAATACCGAAAATCTCGAAAAGCGTCCAACAACAATTTCGCCAGAGAGCAAATGGTTTCCATTTAGACCCTAGGCGGCAAGTGCAAATCTTTTGGCTGGATCAGAACCGTCTCACTGACTGACTGACGACCAGCTTGCATTAATTTATCCCGAATAAATTTATCTCACACTGGTTCGGATTGGCAAAGTCCACAAGTTGTATGAAACACCTGCACAGCTCGCTAAATTCTAAACAAAAACACAAAACAAATTTCTATTTTCAGTTTTTATTGTGGCGCCTGCACTGTGTATTTTTAAACTGACCGGCTTGATCTTTTTTAACACTATTTTTTCAGCAATATTTCAAGAGCAGCTACAACAACAACGAACGACAACAACTGCTACTGGGAATACAACAAAAAGAACACACACACACAGAAGAAGAACAACAATAACAACAACAACACCAACAACGAGATTCGTTTTCTAGCTATACAAATTTGATGCAAATTTCTGTGAACTTGCGCCAACAAATTGCGAAAATGTGTTGCAAATCTAACGCCATGTGGAAATCTCTAACGTCATCGAGTGACCAGCAACACCAACAACAACAACAACCAGTGACGACAACAACAACAACCACACAGAGCACACAATGTCATGGCCAGAGCCAAAGGCACAAAGGCAACAACAACTACAAGAGCCAGCCGCATTTTCTGGTCCGAATTTGTACCCTCGTCTTTATTGCGATGATTGCCCTGAATCAACTGGAAACTGCAGCAGCCGGATTTCGAGAGGGCCTTTCGGGTGAGTGCAATTATATATTGTACCTTTTATAAGAGAGTTCAGATCAAGAAATCAACATCATCAATCATGGTTGAACAAATGTTGAATATTAAAGATCTTGTTCTACATTTTAAATGATGGGGCATTCTTTATATCTAAAACTGCTTTCCGTGTTAGTAACATAGTTAGAGCTCATCTAAAAATAATATGAAATATGTAAAGAATTTATGTTTTCTAAAAATATCCAAGCCTGTATTAAATCCATCTATCATTTGCCTCTTGACATTAACTCCCATAGAAACAATCAGTCAGCATTTAAAGACTTATATATTAATACGTCTAAGGCAAATGCCAATCAATGTTTTTGGTCTTCAGCATACATATATCCATGGGCATGACTGGCAGTAGCATCCTATGCATATATCTATATTTATATAGAATCAACATTTACTTTTGGCATACACAAAGTAAATTCTTATTATTGTAACTCGTTTAGTTTTCTGTGGCTAATTTGCCGCATTCTTAATCTAGTTTTCAGCATTAGTTTCAAGATCATTTCCATAGAATGGAAATCAATTGAGATTGTCAAGCGAGTCACCTGACGCTTCGCCAGCTGGCAGCAGAGAGGTTCTGTTTCTCTTTCTGTTTCGACAGTTTCACCCTGCAACTCGTTGGCCTTCACCTTTACCCAGAGGTATTACGAACAGTAGTAGTTGTAGTTGTTGTTGTTGTTGCTCTGTACGGACTGTATAGGCTGCCCGTTAAGACGGTTCATTACGTTGCGCACCCTCTACCCTCCAGCCTCTAGCCTCTAGTCTTCAACCGCCCTGCACGGCCTAGGCGCCCCCCTTCCTCCCCACCGCTCTGTTGGCCACACGTGCCGCTGTGGCGCTCCCAACACTCTGCCGTCGCTGTCTCGCGCTGGCGCTTAATCTGTGATTGTGATTAATCAGACGACGCCAGCGTCCAGCGTCCGGCGTCGCCAGCTGTCCGGCTGGACGGCTACTGAGCGTATTTGATCGCTGCCAGTTTTTAGTTTTATTTTCTATTTTTTTGTTCTTTTATATATATTTCTAATTTTTTATTTTCGTTAATTTTTTTTGTTTTTTGATTTTTGTGTTCTTTAAACATATTGAGTGGGTTTTTTTTATGGCATTCGAGTGTGTTAAATGAAATAAAAAATCGCATAAATTAGATATACGTATTGCAATTTCGATATCGGGTTACTTGAACAAGGTTCATTAACTGTCGCCCGCTAGATGGGCAGCCGGCCAAAAGAGAAGGGCATGAACCGTATCCGTCTCCAGCTAGAAAGTTCCAATAGGAACTAAATAACTTTTCCACTTCATTAGAGCGCCAATGAATTTGTTTATGAATGAAGGTGGTCCCGAAAAACAAAAGAACCGACCCACAGAAATGGCACAGCAGGACACAAATGCATAACAGGAAAGCGAACAATGCATCTAAATACCAAAAAAGAACAGAAAGAAATACAAATGTGGATAATGTCGCAAAGGGCCCAAAATCGAACAGCGCTCGCGCTGCAGCATCTGCAACTGTATCTGTATCTTTGTATCTGTGTGTGTAGCGCCGGCGTCTTCATTTATCAACGAACACGCTGAGTTCGTGTTCTGTGTGTGCGTGTGTGTGTGTTAGTGTGTGTGTGTTTATCAGCACATTGCAGGTGGTCCCACAAAGCCAGCCCCGGGCTTCGGGACGGGCCCTGCAAGTCAGCCTGGGGTCGCTGTGCCGACGTTTCCGTTTGCCTTGCTGCGTTTCACTTCTGCATCGTTTCGAATCGTTACGTTGAAATACCCTGTATAAAAGTTAGGAGCGATAGAAACAGAGAGTATGGGAATATAAGACCTGGTAGAGCCTTTGGATATACTATGGGCTACCATGCATACAATTCAGTTTCCCTTAAGAACATATTAATTGTCAAATATATGAAATAGCAACCTTATGGTATATAGAAGATACTATACGGATATACATATGTACATATAGTAAAAGTAGATTTAGTTACAACCGAATATACTTAGAGTACAGGGTATCTTCAACGACTTGAAACGACTTTCAACTGCTCAGCAGCTACCTCGCTTGTTCTTTGTGCTGTGCTGTCGACTGGAACATGTTTAACATGCGGCGTTTGCTACTTTGACTTAGCGCCGGTGCCAGAAGTTTCAAGAAGCAGACGAAGGTAAACCAAACAAAGAGTAACCCAAAATGCAAGCGGCCAAGGAGTTGAGGGAGGGGCAAAGTGCGCGAGAGCGCAGGAGGTGTGTTGCTTTCTGATCTGGCAGGGCATGTTTGGCTACACACACACACACACACACACACACACACACAGACAGCTGTACGGGGAATGCTGATAAAGTGGCCTAATCTCTTTGACCTGTTTGGTTTTTGTTGTTGTTTTGGGAACGGCGCTGCGGGTCACGTGCTGGATAACATCTCAGTCAGTGGGCAATTTCCGGCTAGGTCTGATTGTAAATTAAATATTTGATTATTTGTTATTTGGTTTATTTGAGAACGTCAGCTCAGAGCTAACAGGAAATCGTTGTTGTTGTCATAGTGAGTCTGCCCAGCAATTTATGGATGACAAGTTTGTTTGGGCAACTAGAACAGCAGCTTGTTAACCATGGAAGACAAACACACACCATTACATACTTATTCATATTCTTCTTCTGCTTCTTCTTCTTTTCCCAACAGGCATTATGGAATCCTGTGCCAACGAAGGCGAAGAGGTGCAAATCAAAGGCATACAGAACGCCAAATGCTTCAAGTGCACTTGCCAGGTGAGTCGCAACTACGAACTATGTTAAGTAAGCCCCATGTCTCTAGGCTCTAGGTTCTAGGCCCAGCAGGCAAGCGGCTCCAGCGAGCTGCGCCAACAAAAAACTGGACAGCCTTTGACCCGAAATAAAAAAAAAAACACCCAGCAATATATGTGAAATGAAATACAAATACTAAATAAATCTATGGCTGTCGCTGTCTGGCGCTCTGCATGAGCGACGCCAGTGTCCAGCCAGGATGCGGCCATGTGTCGTACATTTCGCCTGCCAGCCCCGAAAGTATTTCAAATATTTGCCATTAGACAGGCAGCGAATGCAATGCCAAAAGCATGTACCGAGCGACGGGCAGGACAACTGGGAGAGACAGAAGGGACGGACAAGTTATAAATAAGAAGATACTTAAATGTTGAAATGTTCGAGAGATAACTGTGCGTATGCATAATATTTCCAGCCATGTGAAAAGACAGAGGAAAATTGAGCAAAAGCAGAAAATATTTTATGCAAAATTAAAGCAAAGCCTGAAGCTGATTCATTTCTGCTATAAGTGAAGCAAAAATTTTTGTGAATATAATGAGCACAGCTTTAAATAGTATCAGAATAAAATCAACAAATAGTATTAGCCAAATGTGAAATAATTTCTCAGCTCAGAGTTTTGACAAATTAAGATATTTATCTCTCGGCCTTAACCATGTGCTCAGAATTTAAAGTAAGTAAAGCTCTTGCAAGTTGCTCTCAATCATTAGCTGCTCGAGAGCATTTGAAATAACAAATAAATTCAATCAAGTCACATACATATTCTCCATGTAAATCCCAAAAAACTGAAGCTGCTCACTTAATCACGGCTAGCCGGGGACAGACAGACAGAGAGACAGACAGAGAGACATATCAAGCGCTGTTAGAAGTTCGCTAATGAGCGGATTTCCAGTTGCCAGATAGCAACGGCACCTTTTCGCTGAATGTTTGCTGGTGGTTTCTGTGCATTTGTTTGGCTTTTTTTTCACAAAGAAAACAAATTTTAATAATCACAATAATAATAAATAAACGCACAGGCCGCATCGCTCGGCGTTCGCCAGAAATTGTTATGATGCAAGGTCGTCAAACGGGTTTGCTGCGACATGACAAACGCTAACCACAGGTTGGCCGATCGTTTGACAAACACTTGGCGCCGTGTTTTTTGTCGCCGTCAACGGCTACCGACGGGGGCTAACACAGAAAGCGCGCTGCGCGCTGCTGTACGGCGTCGTGTCGTCATTAAGCGGCGACAACGGCGACGGCGACAGCGACGGCAGCAGCGGCAGCGCGTGCTGTTGACGCTGGCGTTGCCAGACCGCTGCATGCCTGTTGCTAATTTGCGCTAAGCGCTGCTAAATGCCTCTGCTCCATTTTAAGCGCCAAGAAGCTTTCGCGACGCCAGCTGCGACGACGACGACGGCGACGCTTCGATCGATTTTTATATAGCCTAAAGGCAAGAGCTGATGCTGCGGCCGTCGCTCATTATTGTTGTGCTCAAGCCAAGGGGGCGTAACCAAAAAAGAAAAAAGAAAAAACAACTTACAAAAAAGAAGAAAAAACAATGCCTGGCGCCACCTCACTTTAAGTTGTTGGCGCCATGCGTTGCGCCTGCTCTAATCGAGCTACCTGTCTCGCTCAGCAGCTAACGCGCGCTCACTCTCTCTCCCTCTCGATCGTGTTCACTCTCTCGCTCCAACTGCGACTGCGCGCATCGCAAATTCACGATCGATTGAGCGCATTTATTTCCTTTTTCTGATTTGCCGACTCTTTAAGCTCTCTCTTAAAGCTGTGCCAAGGCTAGGCAATTGAATTGCCAGTTCCATGCTCAGCCCGAGCTATAAAGCACACACTTTATGATTACTTCTATTCATGCTCCACTCACCCGCACACATGCTCAAGCACTCACACACCCATTCACTCTTCAGTCTCATTGTAATATTTGCAAACGCTTTTGGTGATTTGCTGATATTTTATGGCTGACGTTTATTATCTTATATATCTTGATATATGTATAGATATCGCATATTAAGTACAATCCGCGCATCCTGCGTGTCCTGTGTGCTGTTGTCTTTCAGCCAGCCAGCCAACCCACCACCCTCCCTCTGCCCAAGCACAATCATACAAATTGCCCGCTTTTCATCTGTTCTGGCGCGTCCTTTCGCATATTCGCGCTTCAGCTTGAATTTGTTAACAAATTTTGTTTTTATGGCAAAATTATGCTGAATGCGCATTGCTCTCCTAATAGCTTATGATTTAAGCGTTTCCCTTTTCAGTTTTTTTTTTTTTGCCGGCCTCTGCCAGTTGATTGAGCAAGCTATTTTTTACGATTGATATTTGCAAATATAGTTTGGTTTTTTCTAAAAAGAGACTAAGCTGTGAATATTGTAGGTGGACGGTAGTAAAATTTGCTTTCTTGCATGGGTTACACTTTTTTACGATTATATTCATAATCTGATGACTCAGTTTGAGCTGTTGAAAGCAGGAGTTAAGAATACTTAACATGATAATATGTGGCATATTAAAAATTTTACTGTCTGTTTACTGTATTAAATGTGAATTTAAGGAAGAGACATCATTAATAATTGGGAAAAAGAGTAAACAAAGTATTGAAAAATAAATAAAAAAAATATATGCAACATTTGAGAAACTATATAAAAGAGACATATTCATGGGAGGCTATTTCTAGGGGCACTTGTCAAGAAATCATAATTCATAAAAATATCAAAATTAATTAAATTGAAGATGACTTAACGATTCTAATGAAAAACATTAAAGACTCGTTTATGCCAGATATTTTTAACATTCAAATATATGTTTCCTTCATTGATTTTAAAACAGGGGAGAGCTAAAAGTATTTTTCATAACATTAACAGCTAAATAAAACAAGAAATATTATTTGTATTCAAAACAGATCGAAGACTTAATACTCTGCTGGGCAAACGGCTATATCAGCTGTAGATTGTCTGTAAATCTTTATATATTTATATAGTCTTCCTCTATGCGCTACACATTCCACAATCCCAAACACACTTTACACTCAACATACAGGATATCCCACATGCTTCTCATTTTGGAATTCCAACAACTGTTAATCCAATGAAATTCCACATTTACAGAGCTCAGCTCTCGTCTAACCCAACCCAATATAAACCGATCCGATCTGAGCCAACTAGCTACCAAGCTAGTCAAATTCAACAACTAGCCCACAAGTGACAAAATACACACATGAACATAAAAAATAAAAGCACAGTTTGTCATTACCATATTCTATGAGGCGCAGCGAGAGCCCAGTCTACAGTCTACAGTCTACAGTCTAGTAGAGTCTTTGGCCAAGTTTGCCTAGCAAACGTTTAAGTTGAGCAGCTAACAGTCAACAGTCAACAGCGAGCAACAACAAGAGCAAGCGACTAGCGAGCGGTTTGAGTGGCTCACTGGCCAACTGTGCGATTGGTGCGGTGCGATCGGCTCGATGGCTGGGGGGCAGGCGGTGCTGCAGAGGTGGGAACGTGGCGGCTGCCGAATGGACTGGTGTTAAAACTGATCATGTTTTGTCAAACGCAAGGTCGTTGGAGGCCGTTTGCAAATGTGGTTCTGCCACTGTGGCACACATAGATATACACACACACACACACACACACACACAAACACACATGTGCTTTGGCATTCGTGATTGCCGCTGGCGAAAAACAACAACTACAACAACGAAAAATCTCAGCCTCTACTTAGCAGCTTGTCCGTTGCCGGGTCCGGGACGCGCTTGGCTGCCTTCGTGGCGCCTTTTCTTTTTTTTTTTTTTTTTTTAATAGCAACCTTTGCTAGCAGCTACTAGACAACATCAGCAACAACAACAACAGCAACTGCTTTGGCGATGCTTAACTTTCATGTTGTCTGAAATATTTCTATACCGGTTCCCGATTAGAAAGAAAGAATTTCAAAGAGCATAAAAACATCGGCATCTGGAAATGCGTGAAGATCGTCTCAGCTGCTTCACACAAGCTCGCATCTACGGATTCAAGAGCATTTGAACTTTGTCTAGCAGCGCAGCATCAGCAACAGCATCGGCATTTACATTTCCATTTCCATTCCCATTTTTCCAACTGCTGTCAACATTTTGGATTTGTTGTCTCTCTGGTTGCCGTTGCCGTTGCCGTTGTTGCTGTATAATAGCAAAGTGCTTTTCAATCTGTCAGTGTTTATTGCATTATGGCACTGAGAGTTACGATGCCCGCACTAAAGGTGCCATTAAAATTCCAACTAACAACTGCCATTAAACTAATACGATGATAAAAATCTCGGAACCGCAAAAACTAAAAAAAAATAACAACGAAACACCTCTCGACTCTCAACTCTCGACTCGACACAATTTTCATAACAATTGCATATTTTGCACGTTGCGACGGCGGCTCCAACCAAATTGAGATCCAATCTGGTTTGCTTGCACTAAATTATACACACACACACCACCTAACACACACACACACAATTGAGCCGCGACATTGTTCAGCCGCAACTGCATACAAATTAGTAAAATATTTTGCCTGTTTTTGGTACGACATCTATCTAGATTTATAGATACATTTACAATTAGCCTCAGACTCTGGCTCACATCAGACACCAGCAACACTAGAGATTTCGTCCCCGTCTCCGTCTCCGTCCTCCGCGCGGCTTAACCTGTCAGCGGGCATCAAACATGCTGGCGACAGCTGCGCGCACAAGGGTTAAAGCCGCCCATTGATTTGATTTGAGTTAGTTTCGGTACGCTCGCTGCGGCCTGCCTTAGAGTGTTGCATAAGCTGCCAGAGCCTTGCCACAAGCTTTTGACTTATGATCGACATCAATTCTAATGCGCCGCTTGCCGCTGTCAACATGTCGTTAACGAAATAAACTGAGCAAAATTGCGCAAAATAAAAAGCAAAGCCAAACCTGCATCACACAGCCACACAATTGCTGCAACTGCTTTAACTGCTGCTGCTGCTGCTGCTGCTGCTGCTGCTGCTGCAATTGCAGTCTAGGCCAAATGAACAAATAAAGCCGCTAGCTGCCCTAATTAAGATTGCAATCAATGCTAAGCCTCTCTGAGTCTACTGAAGGCCTTTGCTAAACATAAAACAATATTTATTATTTCATATTTCTGTAGTTTTACTATCATTAGAAATTATGGCACAAGCTTGCTGTCATTTACTACTACAGAAATCTAAAAAAATCAGAGTAAATAGTCAATTTCCTTAATGGTTTTTCGACAGCTTTATTCACGCAAAACAATTTAGTGCCAGTTCATCGTGTCTGGCTTTAAGGCTTAAAGTTTTTTCTTTCACAACTCACTTTCGTTTCATTTATGACAAAATTTCTGAAAGTACGTTAACTTTGATACTATAGTAGTATTATTTAAATAGTCATATTTAAGTAGTATTATTATTTAAAGAGTAGGATGTTAGTAGTAGCATTTTAGTAGTAGTTTTTTAGTAGTAGTATTGTGGTATTTATTAGATTTATTATTTTTGGGAGTAGAATTAAAATAGTAGTATTTTAGTAGTAGAATTTAAAAAGTAATTTATTAATTAGTAGTATTTTAGTAGTAGTATTTACTAGTTCTCTAGTCATTTTAGCTATTGCCACTCATGAAAACCTTTAGATTTAGCTATCTAATTATTATATTTTTGTATAAAATATAAATGTTAGTGATCTATCTATTTAATGATAAGTCTATATTAACGCCGTGCATTATTTTTTCGTCTTTTATAATCTCCATCATCGACTGTCATTTAAGCTGTTAGGCAATCACATTTCGCAACTATTTTCCATAAGCTCCATCTCAACACGCATTCCAAGCAACCCATCGAGCTGGTTGTAGCGCATCTCAAGTGTCGCTTATGGCCTCTGGCTGGCCACTTGCCCCGCCCCAAAGTGTGCACTCAATCCCATATAATTTTGACTCGTTTGCATCCATAAATTATAAAGACTGCCGAAGGTCAGAGTGCAGCCTGGTTGAACAAATGCAATTTGTGTGAGCGCCAAAGCGAGTGAGCAACTGCAGGTGCAGCCACACTTTGGCGGCAAGTGGCGAGGGGTGTCGAGAGAGAGGTGCAGCTGAATACAAATCTAGTGCTCGGCTAAGTTGAGCATTTGACAGCAATCTCTCACATGATTAAGCGCAGAGATGGTGTGGGGCGAGGTGATCTAATTCATACAGCAATGGGAGACTAACAAAAGGTTTTTCTCTCTTCTCCTACAGAATGGCTTTGTGAACTGCGACAAGAGCTGTCCCTCAATTGATGATTGCTATTTGCTCGACTCCAAATCGTCCAACGACACCTGCTGTCGCAAGTGCAAAGGTAAGCGCAATGCAATTAACATGTAAAGAGCGACGAACTCTAATTAAACTCTTGCCCTAATTAGGCTGCATATATCGTGGAGTGCCCTATGCGAGCGGCGCTGAATGGAGCGACCCGCATGAACCCTGCAAGACGTACAAGTGCATCGCCAGTGTTGTCACCGAAACAACACAAAAATGTTATTCACAGTGCGACGATAATCAGTTGACAGCGCCACGCCCCGGCGAATGCTGTCCGACATGTCAGGGTAAGTCGACTTGTCCCAATCTGTCAACTAGTTCAGCCACTCAACTAGTCACTCACTAAAATTAGCAGCGCCAGCACCACCCAAATACTAATAATGCCACTTAATTCATCAGTTCGTCTGACAAAATAGTCCAAAAACGATCTGTGCACAGATGGTCAGAGTTTTTCCCCCCCCCCCTTTTTTTTGCTTTTGTTTTTACATTTTCATTTCATTTTATGTTTTATTTGTATCTATTTTGTGACTCTGCACGATTTGCTTATTTATGGGCTTTAAATTGTCTATTAAGTCGACAATGTGGCATTGCGTTCCAAACAAAACAGAGCAACTTTTAAGTAATTATTTGATAGACTTGCAAATACCCTGCAGCAAATTTTATTGGCTTGAGGGGAAAATGATTCAAAATATAAATCTGTTGTAGAGTGAAAAAGCTAATTCCTTTAATAATAATTCCTGCTTGAAGGCAATTATATAATAAATAATATATATTGATCAAGTTTTCATAGACATCATCATTCTTCAACATCAATCTTAGCACCAGTCTGCCTCATTTGCTCAGTCATTTCATCACACAATTATAATACCCTCGAAAAGTTTACGTGCACTGCAGAGAAAGCCAGCTGTCTGTCATATAATTATGCAACATTAAATTACCCATCGAATGCAGTTTTATGCGTACAGGGTATATTTGGTACGCACGGCCCTCTGCCTATGCAAATAGATCGCTTGGAAACCCGTTTCGACATGTGGAAATTTTCTTGGCTGTCGCCCAAAAAAACATACACACACACATATATATACATATATCAAGAAGAAGACAAATAATACGTTTTTTAAACCGTTGTCTGATGAAAATCACGTTGTTGTTATTGTTGTTGTTGTTGTTGTTGTACACTTTGCAGGTTGCAAGATCAATGGCCAGACCGTTGCCGAAGGCCAAGAGGTTGTCGCCTCGATCGACGATCGCTGCTTGGTCTGCCAATGCAGCGGCAACAAGTTGAGCTGTGCCAAAAAGACCTGCCCCATACTCCAGTGCCCCAAAACGAAGCAGAAGCAGCTGCCCAACGAGTGCTGCCCACGCTGCACCGAACAGCGCGAATTTGTGGCAGTCAAAGGTGAGTACCGAACCTAAGCCCAAGCCCAGCCCCACCTCCTCCCTCAATTCGTAGACAAAAGCGCAGCTGCTCACAAATCTGCTTTCACCCATTTGTCTTTGCAGGCAAGTGCATATTCAACAATAAGCTGTACTACGACAAGACTCAGTTTACTCCGGATCGCTGCACTAATTGCACCTGCCTGAACGGCACATCGATTTGCCAGCGTGCCACATGCCCGATACTGGAGTGTGCGCCGGAGTTTCAGGAGGAGGACGGCTGCTGTCCGCGCTGCATTGTGGCCGAGGTGCGCAGCGAGTGCACCGCCCAGGGCGTCACCTACATGAACAACGAGACCTGGAACATGGGACCCTGCCGCAGCTGCCGTTGCATCGGCGGCAACATCCGCTGCTCGGAGATGCGCTGCCAGCCGGTCAAGTGTCGACCCAACGAGGAACTGAAGGTGCCCGCCGGCGAGTGCTGTCCCAAGTGCCTCGAAACAGCCGGCACCTGCACCGTCTTCGGCGATCCGCACTTCAAGACCTTCGACGGCAAATTCTTCAGCTTCCAAGTGAGTGACATTTCGATATCGATTACAAATGGCCAATGAGCGTAACGCGAACTGACGTTAATGGGCATAAATTAAAAAAATAAGCCATTTAATGTCAATTGATATATAATTACATTACTCGTCCGTCTCACTTATAAAGCTAACATATAAATTAGCCACTCAAAACGGACTTTTATACGGCCATTCGATTTGCATAGACAAGCTATTTTTATGGCCCATTCGCATTGACTGAATATTCTACTAATATCCATAGCTGCAGTTGCCAGTTGGCGGCTGACCACCCGCCAAGAGCGATCATTTCGACGGACATAAAGTCCGTTAATAGTAAGTGAAAATAAAGGGTGTCAAAATAAGCGTAACGGAGCGTAGCGAAATAACTTGTAATTAATTACAGAATAACAGGCAACTATACATACACTCTCACCATAATCATTTTGTTATTTTTTTAATCGTTCACATTTTATTAGCTATAAATTTAATGGCTTTACAAAGCTTGTTCAGCCAGCAACTACGTCCAATCGGTTTTTCACAGTAGTCTCTTTTTATGGCTTTAATGGGAAAAACGGGATTGTCCTCATTTTGAAATGCAGTTACATAAAACCCTCTGCCAAAGGTCATAATTAAATTACAAATTAACTGCAGATGTCTCCAGCTGTCAGTTGGTTCTGCTAATTAAGAAGTTGAGAAGAAACTCAGCCTTATCTATGATCGACTTGTAAAAGGCATTAAGAGAGCCGGAGAACGCTGAACATAGTTTTTTTTTTAGTTTCCCATCAATCAGGCTTTTTATTATATAAGAAGTGAAGGCAATCGAGAAGGCAATCTCTGCCAATAATCCTTCATTAGGTATTAAAGCAAGTCACATCATTCTTTCAATTATTATTCTATAACATATATATATTCTTTATAGTACCTATCTCAACTCTTCCATCGCTTTAATTTCCAGGGCAGTTGCAAGTACTTGCTGGCTGCTGATTGCTACGGCCACAACTTCTCCATACGGCTGACGAACGATGGGCGTGGCACGCGGCGCTCGTCGTGGCCCAAGACCGTGACGCTCAAGCTACGCGGACTGCGCATTAATCTTGGCCAGAAGCTGAGAGTCAAAGTGAACGGCACACGAGTCGCGCTGCCCTATGCGGATCACAGCAGCAGCAGCAGCGAGAATGGCCACGGCCACAATGTGAGCATCGAGCGGCTGGCGGAGGGTGGCATTATGCTGAGGACGGAGCTGGGACTGAGCATCGAGTGGGATGGCAACAACTTTCTGCAGGTGTCGGTGCCGGCGCAGTACAAGCATCACCTGTGCGGGCTGTGCGGCAACTACAATGGCAGCGGGCGGGACGATCTGACGGGCAGGGATGGGCACTCACACAGCGACGACGAGGTGTGGCACTTTGCCAACTCATGGAAGGTGGGCGGACCGAAGTCGTGCTCCAGGGCGAGGGATAATATCGTGGCGCAGCCGACGTGCAACAAGCGTAAGCCCAACTTCTATTGCCGGCCGCTGCGCATCTCGGAAGTATTTGGAAACTGTGATAGTAGACTTAATCCCACGAACTACATCGACTCCTGCCGCATGGACGTCTGCGAGTGCCCCACGGGCAGCTGCCACTGCGACAGCTTTGCTGCCTATGCCCACGAGTGCCGTCGCCTCGGCGTCCAGCTGCCCGACTGGCGTACGGCGACCAATTGCCCCCTGGGCAGCTGGCGGCGCAACGCCACCGATGCCAACTATCGCGGCAACAGCTTCTACGGGGATCCGAGCTTACTCACTGGCGGCGCCGGTGCTGGCGGTGCGTACAAGGCGCGACGCCGCAAGCAACAGCAGCACCGACTGCAGCAGCAGCAGCGGCGACGGCAGCAGAACGAGCTGCAGGAAAATGAATACATCAAGAAACATGTACCCAATAAATTTTTAAGGCCGCGTGCGCCGGCTCGCACGCCGCCGCCCATACACTAAGCACTGAGCATGGATTTAATTATAATTTAGTTGCTATACTCTCACACTCTCACACACCCAGCATACACGCACGCACACACACACACGCAAATTCTCAAGCAGGCTAGAAACATTACTTGAAATGCCAATGGCACGAGCTGCAGCAAAATAATAAAAAGCTTTCGCCAAGCTTTGAGCTTGCTTTTGTCGTTATCCCAGCCAAGCTTAAGCTTACAGCCAGTGTCATTGGGCAGTTCGTTAGCATGGTTAGAAGCAAAGTTCCAGATACGAAATTTGATTTGTATGTACTCTTAGTTGAATCGCGTATACGCACCCATGACAGCACCAGTATTAAGCTAAGCATTATCATCCACCCCAAGTCCGACATCCGCAAGAAGGTCTCTCTGGTGTTACCATTTATACTCTGTTAGCGAACCATCTCATGCTTGCCGCCTGATCCATACATTCATCAAATGCATTCGTTGTCGCCATTTTGTTTAGTTCGATAAGTTTTATTTATTTTAGCTGATAAGTTCTAAAGAAATTTTATAGAGTCCGGCCTAAGTACTACTCGAGAGTATGTTATGTGTCTGTCACTCTATGGTTTTTTAATGTATTTGTATGTGTGTATTATCGCTTAAATAAACTTCATACTACTCGATTACTTAACTCGATAACGATAACTTAGTGTACTTATATATACATATTAAACTATATACTATTCGTAATGTTAGTTAAATAAATTTTAGTTTTGCTTAAAATTTAAGCTTTAAACATTTATGAAAATTGCACAAACAGTATTTTTGCTTAGTTTAAATCTCACTTTAATCTTGCAAAATTTGCTACTGGAAGAAAATCTCTCCAATTATACTTAACTCTTCCCTCTCTCTCTCTCTCTCTACAACTCTCTTTCCCTTTCTCTCTGTTCCCCTTTCTATATAAATATATATATATTACTAACTCAAATCTTAAACTTTACGAAATTCCGTTTATGTCCATAGAAAAAAGGAATATCCAATTAAAATAAAAATAAAAATCAAGTAAAATAAACTGTGTTAATATTTATAAAGTCCAAGATCCAAGTTGCGCAAGTTTATTGCCATTTTCCAATATTTATAATAAACTAATCAAGTTCTTTTACTTTAATATGGCTGGATCTGTAAATGTACGACAAATATATGCTTAAATATACTAAACTCTTTGAAAAAAAAAAAAATTAAAAAAAAGGCAAGAAAAGAATAAAACAAATTTAAATGCAAGAAACAAAATAAATTATAAAAAATTTTAAATGTTGTGTTTAATATTTATAGCAGGAAAAATGTGGGAAAAATAGAAATATGGGTGTTTGAGCATTAAAAGTTATGTTATAAATAGTTGAAAATATACCCCTCAAGAGACCTTAAAGAGGAAGGAAATAAAGGAAACACAGAAATTCAATTCAAAAGTCCACAAGATATGAACTACCAAAGTCAGAGGCTTGACTTGTAGTAGTTTTTCGGTATTTTTTATATATTTCGGTGTCTTGTTCATTCGTCCGAAACCTTATAATTCCATGACTATTTTTGAATGCAAATTGATACTA
>NW_022045867.1:388769-452965 GCF_001654015.2 Drosophila navojoa
TTTTCGGTATTTTTGGGTATATTTCGGTGTCTTGTGCATTCCTCCGAAACCTTATTACTCCATGACTATTTTGAATGCAAATTGATACTACGCATAAATACGCGTCTAACAAGGCATTCCACTCGAAAATCGGACACATTGAATTTCTTAAGAATATATAAATAGTATACTTAGTGCCAAATCGCTTAGAATTATTGATGACATACAAAAAGTATCTCAAGCAAAGAATGTGGATTGAAATTCAGTCAATGCATTTTCATATATGTATCTAGTAAAATTTGGCTTTGTCCACTTTTCCCTCAGCACAGTCAACAGATATGTGCGAATGCTTCTGTAGAAGAATGAATGCCAAACACATACATATGTATGTACATAATATAAAGTAAAGCCTCCTCTCTTTCGTTTTATTATACAGTAATTAAAAGCCTAAGCAACTGCCAATTAAGATGATGTTTGAATACTTATATTTAATGGGTGTACACAAGACGCAAGTAAAATCCAACTCGCGCTGACGTTTCGATTGAATTCCGCGAGTTGGCCATTTCGGATTGTGTATATATAATGTTTATGATGATGTTGTTGCTTTGCTTATGTTCAAGTGGCATCAGATTCGCAGGCACGAACCCAAAAACAATTGCGACAAGAGGCGACGACACTGCGTCTAGGGTGGCAGCCGTTGGGGCCGCAGACGGAAGGAAGTGGTGGCTCGACACTTGGTGGCAATGCGCGCTGCTCTTGGAGACTGGGCGTTGAGTTACAAAAAACAAAAAATCGAAATCAGAAACAGAAACAGAAATACATGTGTATAAAGCACTGCAGACATACAATTGGACACACATACACACGCACACACCACACCACACACAATCGCAATCAATTTATGCATGTTTGCTTAGCAATACTTGTCAAAGTTGTCTAGGGCCGTGCACAACTTTGTGTGTAATTTGAACGGGGCAATCATTTGCCTCCGCCTCGGGGTTTATGGATATATGGAGGCATTTCTTGGAAGGCACTGCTCGGCGCTGCTTAAGCACAATAAGCTCGTAAATCGACGTCGATTTAGACTGAAATACAATCTTGTGCGAGCCTGAAATTGCGGGCGCTCCATTGACTAAAGCCACCAACACACGCAGTCGCTGTTGCTGCTGCTGCTGCTGCTGCTGCTGTTGCTGCTCCTGCTGCTGTTGCTCTTTTTGCTATTGCTGCCGCAGCGGGGCACGTGCAGCGCATGCGCAACGAGGCAATGCCGGCAGCAGCTGGCTGGACAATCGGACAATTGGCAACACTGATTGATGCACGTCGTCTTCAACAGAATCGAGTTGAATGTTTCGACATCTGCTGAACGCTCGCCGGCCACCGACTGTGTTGCGGCATTCTGTTGCTTCCGCGTGTTGGTCGCCTGGAGAGACGACGCCAGCCTGGATAGACGACGACGCGTGCTCGTGCCTTATCAGGCGCGAACCTGTCCATATTGGCGCAAATGCCCGATTGCCAATACGGTGCGTGTATAATTGGAGCGTATGTCTGTCGATGTCTGTTTCCCTCTCGCTCTCGCTCTCCCTTTCTCCCTCTCAGTGTGGTGTGGCGCCAGAACGTGCGCCAAATTTGGCAATGTGAAATGTTGTTGCTGTCCAGTGGAATGGCATATTCCCCATAGCCACATGCCACATGCCGCATGCCGCATGCCTTGTGCCACATGCCCCATAGGCATTAGAACGTCGCCAGCCACTTAAAATCAGCGATTTATCATGAAGCAATGTTTGCCCTGCACAAATGAACGGGTCGACATGTCCATGAGATATCCGAAACCACAGCCATAGCTATAGCCATAGCCAGAGCCAATGCCAAGTGGCCCTTCGATTGCAAAGAGACTCATAAAGATGCGCAGCAGATAAGCTGGAAGGGACGAACATATGGACAGAGCCATGCATCATCATTGTGGCGGCACAAGTCCTGAACCCTTGACTGACTCTCCAGCGACAACCATATAGAGAGTGTGAGGGAGAGAGAGAGAGAGAGAGAGAGGCACTTGGAATCTTTGTGTGTGCATAAACGAGTGTTGAATCACATGAATCACTTTTGTGCGTAGGAGTCAGCCACCATTAGCGGCATATGTCAGCAGCGGCAACCGCCCACGTATCTATGTAAGCCGGCCAAGGGCTGCACTTTCCGGGTAGCATTTCCCACGCAACGGCGCCCGGAAAAGCTAACAGAAATCTATCTAACTATGCGCGTTCTCGATGACGGGCTAACCCCACAGCAGACTCTCAAATCCAAGCGCTTGTTATTTATGTCAATGGCTTGGCTTGTGCGTCACATTCACACATGCACACATACTGAATGTGTGCGTGTGTGTGTGGGAGAGCAGATGCGCCAATCAATAGTTGAAATAAATTAAAGCATACTTCTCGGCGGCGACCTAAATGCCTGAGCAACGGGGTGGCAATTTCTGCTCTTTGGAATGCCCCATTTACACTCGTTTGCCGCTGATAAAACTTAAGTAATTAAATGTTAACATGGAGTCAAGTGAAAGTGTAATTAATAATGTTATATTATTTGCTGTCAATAGGGGTTTATGGTTGCACATGGCTAAAAAGATACATACTATATATTTATATGGGATTGAGATAATTAGGAATTTTTCGGTAGAATTCAATTTAGGTTGAGTGGCCAATATAACTTACTAAAGAATCCTCATTTTTAATATGGAAATCCAAATGCGGACCCTTTAGCATAACTTAGCCACAGGAATGAATAGTCTTTGATTTAAATTCGTATCCACTCGAAACATTTGAAAAGTCTGTTAAAAGAAGTTCATAGAAAACTTATAGTAGTTCACTGAGCTCACTCAAAATATATAAATAATAAACCTGTTCACTTGTTGATAGCTTGTTTATTTTAAATAGATCATAGAGTTTATGCCATCAATCATCAATCAACATAACAAGTTGTAAATCTCTAATATGTGATTCTCAGTTGTATAAGCTTTGAATGTAACACCTTATAAATTGAAAAGTTAAAACATTGCGATTGAAACCTGTCTTAATCATCAATTATTATTTTATTATTGAGGCTGAAACTTGTTTATAGGCTAAGTGTTGGGATTGAACTTCTCTTATACAAGAAACTATGTCACACGTGCATGTAAAACCAATAAATCAAGCCAAATCAAAGTCTATATAAATTGATGAGCTGTTCGAGCTGTTGTTCCTTGCTGGCAGTTAGCTCTATGAATAAACAAGTATATAATTAAGTATACACGAGCAGGAACATTATTTTTTTTTCTAGCAGCGTGCGAAAGTAAGTATTCGATTACACATTGAGTGAATGAATGAATGAATGAGCGAATATGAGTTGCTTGTTAAAATTAATGGCTATTCCATTCTAGCTTCGATTGACTCTAGCTAATTTAATGTGCAATCAAGTATTCAGTGTCGCCTCGAATGCCCATGGCGTGTGTCTGTGTGTCCATCAAAACCTTAAGGGGCTGGGGGTTTTTCTAGTTAGATTAATTGCCCCCCTAAAAACTTATTTGGCTGTCGAAAACATTTGCATAATTAGCATATAGAGAGAGAGCGAGAGAGGCAGAAAGAGGGAGATAGTTCTGAATTGACTACAGGATATGTAAAAATACTTATTAGCAAGTCTGTAGAAAGCTGCCCGCAACAGAGAAATGGATTCAACAGACAAACAGGCGTCAGCTTCAGAACTTTTCTATACTCTTACAAAGAGAGCTCTATGAATTTGGCATTCATTTGGTGCGAAACTTTGAGTAAGTTATAGACATATAGATAAAAATGTTGATTTGTTGTTTCTCTTTTTTTAACAATTGTTTTCTGTCATATAAAAAGATATTTATTATTTATGTTTTATTTTTTTTTTTTTTAAATTCGCGAAAGATTCTGCAAAGTCTAGCCAAAAGCTGAACAGTTTGAGTATAAGAGTATAATTTTTTCTGTTAAACCAACAATGTCCATTGTTAATTGATATGCAAAACATAAAATTTTTATTTTAGTACTGAGAATGATTTTTTAATTGTCTAAAATACCAGCTTAAATCAATAATAATGGTATTAAAAATAACTCATGTTTATCTACGCTTTTAACTAACTAGATGCATAAGTAACAACAAATTTCATTTAATGCAGAAATAAATATAATAACAATATATATATAAATATAAATAAAGTACTGTACTCTAAAATTGTAAAATAAAATTCAATTTATAATCAAGCCGTAATTTATCTATTCATGTCTCTAAGAGAACTTTCCTCTTCTATATAAACTTGCAGCCTTGCTCATTAGATCTCAAAGCGTATTTAAATATCGGTATTCAGTGAATCTTTTGCTTTTGATTTCATTTCATTTTGTTTATTTTTATTTTTATTTTATTTATGTTTTTGTTCATTCGATTCATTCGACTCACACAAGTTGCCACACAATGAGACATTTTGGCATCTGGCAAAGTTTTTGTCAATATATATATATTGTATTATTAATTATATAAATTAACTTGTTTTGTGTGTTGTTTCTCTTCTTACAAGCGGGCGGATGGGCCGGATGGGGCGGGGCGGGCACACACAGACTTCAAGTCAAATTAATTATAAATGCGACGCTTGGCAAAAGGCGAAGACAGCCGCAGATAAGAATCTTACGCCAACGATCATCGCACTCATCATCATCATCATCATCACTATGGCCATTATTATTATTATCATCATCATCATCATGATTAACAGTCAAATGCAATTAAGCGCAATTATGCATAAAGCGAGTACTGATACATGTCGTTCTGTTGTTACGCCCGATGCTAAATTATGACGGAAGTGGCGAGCTTACAAGCAGTGCCCGCGGCATTAGCTGAGATTATCCAATCGAATTCTCAGCTAATTCACAATGCGCATATATGCATATTGAATAACATAAATATTATTAATGTTCCCTGTGGCGCCTTAGATAACAATTGCTTTAAATTGTTGCAATAGATGTATTCATGCGCCCTTAGCCCAGCCGATGATTGATGTTTGGCATGAGATGTGATTGTCAATCACAAGGGAAATAAATGGCAAAGATCGTAAATTGCATGTTTAAATAAATAATTATGAATTTACAAAAGACTTGGTCTATGAGAACATGGGAAAGGAGTGTGGATATATAATTACTTAATTTGCAATCCAAAAATAAACTTCTAACTTTTTTACACTCAATTATTTTCGAATTAGACAAATATCTGAACATAGAAGAAAGGCTTTTTGTAATTTTGGGATTTCCTTGCAGTGTCAGGTAAAAAAGTACCAAAGTAGATTATTGAGTAATAAACATAAACTATATTTTAAATAAAATAATTATAAAACCTTTTATAGTAGATTCTATTTTCATAATTTAGCTTCTACAACTTGGTCTGTACTTCATGCAGAGATCCAGCATACCCATATATATCTACGAAATCATAAGATGTTAATTAGAATATCCATTATATAAGCAAATAAAGCCACAAAGACTTCATCAACGGCACAAGTTTTGAGATACAGATTGCGATCATTTCTACGTTTAAAGAAATGACTAAGACTCTTAAATGAATATTCAAGTTCTTTCTTTAGATTACCTAAATACGTTTTATCTAGAAACATAAATCTTGTTCCATAGAAGAAATGATTACATTAATTGATTACTTTTCATTTTCTTGGAAGCACGATCAGCCATAAAATATTCACAATTTGCAAGTTTAATACATGCACTCTCTTATCTGTGCTTTTATTTATCTTTAGATAATATTCTAGATCATTTCCAGTTCGCGGAATATTTATTGGCTAATCTGAAATATATACATATGTATATAAACCATTTAAGGAATCCATAAACACTTTAGAAAACTCGTTTAATTTATCGTTAGACCATTCGAAAGTAGTAAACGTTCCTAATAAGCCTTAAAGGAAGTTAAATGATTTGCACAAATAATTCCAAGTTCTCAATAAGATTTTCAGTTAATTAAAACGATTTGCACAAGTAACTCGTCAAGTATCTTTCACCTAATCAAGCACAAACATTAATTAACAGCTAGGCCCGAATCGATGCGAATCGCAATTAGCATATTGTCGCCACTAGGTTCTATCTAATGAATGGACACTAATACGTCGAATATGTTTGCCATAAACAGCAAATCAAATCGAATCAAATCAAAAACTTGCTGCTACCCATATGGATTAATCATTTATCGCTAACAGCAAATACTGTTAAGAAACAATTCGATTGACGCCCACAAATTAGGGAGCGACACGCGGCCAGCCAAACATCAGAAACTCATATGCATAATGCCATAGATCTTCAGGGAGAGCGCTATTGATCTTTTATTGGAATATAAATTGAAACGTGCTCATTTTATAGTCCAAACAGGCATCGGCAAATAAATAAATAAAAAGCATATATATAACAAAAAAGCCACAGCTCGTGGCAATCAACGAACGTCCAATGGACCTATCCCATAACATTAGGATCGTATAAAAGTAATTTGTATAAACTGAAACCAAATGCTAACCGAACTCGAATGCCCTATCAGCCATTAAAACAGAATAGGCGGCAGCTAAAGCAAAAGTTTAAGTTGCAAGCTGAAGCTTGGCTAATTCTCGTGTTCCCGGTCATTCCCTCAAATTAATATTTATGTTTATTTATTAACATTGTTTTGTTTGTATAAACTTGTTCTTGGTCGTTTTGTTTCAAACGTGTTAGAAAGGCTTGGTCCGGAGAACGAAATGGCAAGAGAAATAGAAATAGTATAAATACACTTGAAAAAATATATATATATATGTTTGCAGATACAGATACAGATACAGAACAGACATAGGAGCACCTTTCTCTCAGTGTATTTATTTGTATATAGTATATATAGAAGTTAAGTCAACTAAGTTAGCACACACGCTAAGCTTGGTTGACTGATTCGCAGAGCTTGGAGTCTGTCTGTCTGGTTGGGGCTATTCATTCGGACAGAAACGTTCAATAAAGACGGCCACGCGAATTGGCCAGACTCTCATTGAAAAGCGTTAGGTTCAGGCGGTCAACAAATCAATCTGACTTAGCAGCGGCACCTGTTTTATTATTCAATTTCATTCAGTCGGTCTCGCGAATCGCGGCTCCTCTTATTTTTCGATATACATACATAATTGACTTGAAATTTAGCCGCGTTTCGTTTGATCTTGTGCAAAATGTCACTCTTTGTCACCTCCACTGCCTGCGTGGCTCTACTTCAGCTCTTCCTGCTCCACTTGGTGGCTGGCAAACAGTACAGCTGGTGTGATCGTGATCTCTGTGGTCCGGGCATCAAGCACATAGCCTGCAACAACAATGGCGTAAGAGCAATTGGATGGAGTGATAGAATTTCTTCGTATTCAACTGTGTTTTGATTGCCTGCAGCATTTCCATAGACGCTGCCAGCCGGACTCCGTCGAAGTGGACATCTCCCGGCATAAGCAGCAGTTTGTGCATGGCCATAACAAACGTCGCAACTTTGTGGCGCTCGGCAAGCTGCCGGGCTATTATCCTGCAGCACGCATGACCACTATGGTGAGATGGGCTGAGGCAACTAGGTGAACATTTACTTATGGCTTCTACTGTGTCGGTTTAGGTCTGGGACGATGAGCTGCAGTATTTGTCATCGCTGAATGTGCGCACTTGCGTGTTGGATCACGATGATTGCCATAATACGTATAACTTTGCCAATTCGGGTCAGAATCTGTGCGCCATCTGGCGGGATCGCAATCCCCACACGAACGTGACCAGCCTGATTGAGGAGTCGTTGGGACTGTGGTTCAACGAGTACGATCTGATCGACAGCAGCTACATTGACAAATTTCGTGTCACAAAACATTTGTAAGTAAAGCTCTTTACATATGTCCCAAAATTCTCTTCAATTTTGTTATTCAAATTCATCTATAGCGAGGAATATGGCCATTTTGCGGAAATGATGGTGGACCGTAACTCGCGCATTGGCTGCTCCATAATGCGCTTCACGCGACCCGATTATCCCTATGTGTACATCTATAATGTCGTTTGTAATTATGCATCCATCTACGCTTTGGATGCGCCCGTCTATATTACTGGGCGACCCGCGTCACGGTGTCAAACGGGCAAGAATCCCTTCTATCCAGGTCTCTGCTCAATAAGAGAGCAATACGATCCCAACTACTGAATGATCGGTTAACAGTATCGTAAATATATGTATAATGCTCAGGTATAGAACTGCCCAGATCTTAGTAAACACTGTCTGTATTGTATCTTTACATAAGATTGTAGTTAATTATAGTTGTAGTCTCTGTTTACCAATAAATACCACATACACAAATATTAAGCCATTATTTATTGACATAATGACACCCACGCGACAGCTTTTGGACGGACCAACGTTAGCGTCTGTCACTGTATAATAATAATATTTTTAATTAGTTAATGATTTGTTGTAAAACAGACAGCCAGCATGCTAAGCGAACAAAACAATCGGTCTGTCGGTGAGTATTTAAATTTTATTTTAACGAACTTAACCAAATAATACCAAAATTAATGAATGACAGCTACGATAAACATGCACAAAACAATCTTTTGATCGACGACAATATGCTCTAACTAGACACAAGTCTGGGCAGAAAACAAAGAGATTCTAACCAGACTAAATCTTAATCAGGTTTAACATCAAATAAATCATAGATCATGAAGTCTAACCAATTATAATATTTTCTAACATTTGAGGTCAAATATTATATCTAATATCCAAACTAGTCCAAGGAATACATCTGACTAGAATATGCCTTAAGGGAAGAAATGTTAAATGACCCAATTTGAATTAAACATTAGAAAGGTGACTTGACTATTGAAAGCGTTAAGCAAACGTGTATGGTAATACGCCCTATAATAGTTAACAAAATGCAAAACGCTTGAATAATATATGGTCTACGATATTAAGAAAAGACATTTGGAAATAGCATTATCGCTCTCTTTATTGATGTCGACTTGCTTTTTATGGTTTTAGTAGCCGACTATTTGCATGTCTAGGCCTTTGTTTGTCTCTACGTAGTTATATTTAGCAATTGGTCAGATATACCCCAGGCATGTGTAAGTAGCGGGCAATAGATTCGGTCCAGGTTAGACAGGTTAACATTTGATAGCAACACAGCACTTTCGTTTGTTATTCCCAGACCAACAATGTGCCGAAAGCACATAAAGCCTTTGTTTGAATATGCAAATGTTATTCTGATTCGTTTTTTTTATATTATCCGGCCTGCAAAACAGCTGCTGATCTGTGATGCTCGACAGAAAGAAGGAAACCTGTATATAGGCGAGAGAAGCCATTCCAGCCTGTTGGATGCCGACACTACACACTGCACATCTGTGTTTAAATGTCACTGAACCAAGTGGTAAATAACACCCACATTGGAGCAACTCTCTTAGATGCCCGATCCCAAATGAACTTCATTCAACTTTGTTTGAATCAAATTAATGGGTTAATTTTCTCGGAAGACAAATATGAGTTGAATGTACTCGTACTATATTAAAGTTTTTACCTCAATTACAAGCTTTAAACATTGTGTTGAACTCGAATCTGATCTTAGTTTATATGGCAAAAATATAAGGGGCTTTTTAATCCAGACTTACCCAAAATGTCCAGCAGTTTGTGTTTGGCTAACGCGTAGATTAGACGCTTTCTTTTGTAACTATTATATTATAGTAATCAGTTCTTCGTTAAGTTTGCCAATTCCTATTCGTGCGATAAGTGTGAGGATATAACGTAATGGGCCTTGCCAACACACTTTAAAGTCGTACACTTAACTCTTCGTGCAATGTAGTCTGACTGCAAATATACAATAAAACATCTGAATCAATTAATTTATTAATTACACATTAATAAATATAAAGGATATGGCTAAAGAATTTCGAGTGATCGTAAATAAATCAATTGTCAGGTTGAGTGCAAGTTCAGGCTGCGGTTAGCTTGATCACCCGTGACGTCACTTCACACATTGAAACCGTTAATGCGTTTTCAGTTGATTGCAATAAAGACTGCGCGACCTGCCTTAAGCGACACTTCGGAATATGTAATATGGATGCTCAAAATATCCAAAAATAAAATTCGATTTCGGATCGCTTTCATATAAATATTTCGCCTGCAGCTGACAGAATTAACATTTTCAATACACCCACTGCAACAGCCAGAACATGACTCGCAGGATTCATTTCTTATGCAGCTCTCTGCCGCTGTCGCTGCTGCTGCTGCTGTTGCTCAACTTTGAGGCGGAGCTTGTGGCCGGCGAGTATTCCTGGTGCGATCCTCAATTGTGCAATGAGGGCGCCCGTCATATCGCTTGCAATAATACGGGCGTAAGTTCCTAACTCTGTTCTTGACTCAACAGACGATATAAGGATTTCTTGATTTTATCTCTGCAGAAATTCAACGAGACTTGCTCTGAGGATGCAGTTATCATCAATTTGCAGCCACATCGAGACTTCATTCTGGCCGAGCACAACAAGCGTCGCAATTTCATAGCCGCAGGACATTTGCCGGGCTACTATCCGGCCGCTCGCATGGCTACCATGATCTGGGACGAGGAGCTGGAATACTTGGCCACCTTGAACCTTAAGACATGTAATCTGGATCACGACGAGTGCAATAACTCGTATCGCTTCCGCAATGTCGGCCAGAATCTCTGTGGCGTCGATAGACCACGCAATGCGCCACTGGATGTGCGCGGCATTGTGGTGAACTCGATGGGTCTGTGGTTCGGCGAGTATCCACTGATCGACAGCAGCTACATCACCCAGTTCCGCGTGGCCAGGCATCTGTGAGTTACACTTTGATAGCTCTACAAATATTTCAAGTCACTAAAGTCATTTACTTGCAGTGATAAATACGGACACTTTGCGGAAACTGTCGTAGATCGCAATACGCACGTCGGCTGTGCCATGATGCGCTTCACGAATCCCCAGTATCCCTTCCTCTATATCTACAACATGGCCTGCAATTATGCCAGCACTTATGCGGTGGGCGTCCATGTGTACAAGGTGGGCGAACCTGCCTCCGAATGCCTGACAGGTGCTAATCCCAAGTATCCCGCCTTGTGCTCCATCAAGGAACAATACAATCCTAATTATAATGAATATTGATTAAAGCGATTACCAAAGATATGTATACACAAAAAATGATTTGTTGCACTTTCTTCCGGCTGAGCTCGCTTCCAGTATTTTTGTTTTTAGCTTCTTCCTCCAAGCTGCTGATTCGCTTGTACCCGTTTCCGTCCAAAATAAGGTGTTGCTGCGGCTTAATGCTAATGATTATAATTTTTTAAAACATCATTTAAGCCGCACGCGACACAAGATGTGAAAAGTTCGCAGCTGCACAGTGAGGCAAAACGGCATTGAGATCGAATGAGAAGGCACGATTTAAATTAGATGCATAATTTAATTTTTTATTAGTTTAATTTAAAAATGAATTTTATAATGTTTATTCATATAATTGATTTATGAACTTTTTTAATAACAACATTTTCGCGATTTTATAATATATGAAGGGAATGCACCGTATTCTCTGGGTTAATCTGGGGAACCAAAAAATGAACTTTCGAAGTGAACATATTATGTAATATAAATGATATATAATATAGAAGATATTGAATCAGAATTTTAATCTCTCAATAAAAAAATGTTAAATACAAAAATTAATCAGTGATGACAAGGAATCTTTCAGTCGTGTAAAATTGTTCGTATATATTATATATTGAATTGGAATTTTAATTTCCCAATGTGCCTTAAAATTCCATGATTTTTATCTCTAATTTAATATTATTCTACATGTGATTGACCCAATCGCGCGCAATTCTTATCAAAACCGCAAATAAAACAAATTTTAATTTATAAAAGTTGTCTCACATTTCAGGCGTCATATATTAATTAGTACAGACCACACATAATGACTCAAGCTCGTTTATTATTATTTTTTTTAATATCTCAGTCAGCCAAAACCTAGTTGAGCCGCAGGTCAAGTTCAATCTTTATTTAGGTTGGGATAGAAGGCCACAGCCAGTTGCTATCCGAAAGCTAAACATATTAAAAGAACTACCTGCCCAAGATCTGATTGATTCGCTTGCAAGCGAATCAACTTTCAGCATGCTATAAACACACATTCCAGCAGTACTTCCTTACGCCCTGCAGCCCATCCAATTTGAATGCATTATCTACTTGATGAAATGCCTATGCACATAAACATAAACATAAGCCACTCGCAGAGCAGAGCCAGAGCAGCTCTGTGGCTGGGAAGGGAGCCACTCCAGCTTGGCTGGTAGATGTCGACATTTCTCACTCAATTCTGGCCAATTTACGAGGCATTGTTGAGCCTGTGGCTGGTTAAACTGAGCACAACTGGAGCAGCGTCCATAAAACTGGCAGCAGCCTCATGTGTGGGATTCGGATTGTGAGGCACAGGCCACACAGCTGACAGGGGATCACGGCCCACACGTTGCATGCCAGACGCAGCGTCTGGCCGGGCAGCCACTCAACCAGGCGGGCTGCAGCTGGGCCTGGAACAATGCGTGTGTAAACGTGTAGCCATATCTCTGACTTTTATCGTGTTTTATCTGCAACGATGCATCATAAACGAGTTCACATACACATATGCATACATTCATGCGTGCAAACCTCGCCCACATGACTAGAACTTCGGTGGCAGTCCACGGCCATTCCAGTTCTATTGCCATCAAAGCCACAGATTCGCATAATCCATTGCATTGATAGCTTACACATTAATGCGTTGGATTTAAATGGATATTTAATTTAGAAACAACATAAAATAAATTTCATTTAGAAAAACCTTTAAAGTTTTTTTTTGTCGAATAAACATTAATTTAATTTAAGCTCTTAATTTAAGCTATTTTTATCTTAATGCTAACTCATAAAAGTCCAAATAGACATTTACTATGCATATTTTATGTATATACATATGTGTTTGTATATAGGATACATTTCTGATATTTAAACAGATTCTACTAAGACTTGTCAATCTTCCGATAGTAAATTTCCTCAAGCTTTCTTTATGTAATACACCATGTGAAGTCTCTATCTGAGACTTGGGAATTACTGATACGCACGCGATATCTGAGTCCTTAGCTGTCGATATAAATATATGTGTAGATATACATTTTCTAGATTTTATGTATGCGTATGTCTCTTTGTACAAATCATATACATATGTAAACTTCTTTGAATCAGCGCTTCCTAAATCTGCTGCTTGACAAGTTAAATAGAGTGAACTCTTTAAAGCACTTTTCCATATCAAATTAGGCATCAATTTATCAGAAAATAAATAATTTATAGTGTTTAACATCGATGCACATTACACAAAAGGCAACAATAGATAGACAAACATATATACACACATCTAGTCAGGCATAGATCTTGAATCAAGGTCTAATCTCGAATAGCGTTCACTGTTTATCTGTTCAAGCTAAATACTGCTCACAACTAGTCACATTTCACACATATTTCATCTAATCGAGTTTTCCTAGCTTGCATTTACCACCAAATGCCCAAATCGCTGAACAGCTCCTCGGTGGTGGGCAGCTCGAAATCCTCGTTGACCCACTCGGAGCGTTTGCCTTTCTTTTGCTCCCCCTCGTTGCCGTCGGCGCCAGCTGCAGCAGGGCCATAGTCCTTGCGATAGCCCATGTCCCGCAAGTCCTCCTCATCGTATTCCTCCTCATCCTCCACAGCCTCCAGGGCGCTGCTCAAATTGGGCTTGCCAGCACGCGGCAGAGTGGACTTCTTGTCACCCAGCATGCGCTGCAGGCTTCCCATCTCGTTCACCTGCTGCGCCGGCTGCACCTGCTCAGCTGCTTGCTCTGTGGCTGTCGCCTGCTTCGCCGCCTGCTGATCCGTTGAGGACGAGGCTAGGCGCACAATGCGTTCGAACAGCGTCGCAAAATGACGCCTAAAGCGGCTGTAGTCAAAGCTGTCCCTGTTGCTAGTGTTGCCATCGAGCAGGCCATGCGTTGATGTCGACTTGGAGCGCATCAGCGGTCCAAAATGATGCAGCATATCAATGCCAGGCGCCATAGATTCCTCCCAGCTCTAAGACAATACACATTCGTAATCGGATTCCTATTTATAGATATGCGTCATGCGTTCACTACACACCAATTCAGTCCAGTCTTCTACAGGCAAGCTCAGCACCGAGTTGACAACGTTCACCACACGCTCCTCCAGGTTCAATGCATGAATTATCCATTTGGCCAAAGCTACGGCGCAGTTGAGGTCGCTGCGCTGCCTGGACACGCGCCGAACAAACAACAATAAACAATAAATTTGTCAATAAGTACACATACACTTGCATACAGTGGCTAAAAGATAGCTTCGACCAATAGATAAACGAAATTGAATCGAGCCTTAATTAAAATTAAATTATATATACAAAATATATCAATTAAAATATAGAATACGCGCAAATGTATCTATGTACCAAATTCAGTTCAGATCTTGGACAGTTTATAGATCTCTGCGTTACGATTTGATATATCCCGCTATTCTAACTTGTGGTATAGTTGAAGTAAATATCTCTCAGCCACTGTACCCACTGCGTGGGCTGGCGAGCTCCAACATGTTTACCTGTGCTCGTCCCGTCGTATTTCAACCAATTTGTCTCCCTCCAGTATCAGGTGGTCGTAGTTCGCCTCGATTTGCATGGTGAGAGTCTCCTTGGGTTCGCTCTCCGTTTGTTCCTGTAGCTGGCGCTGTAGTGTTTTGAACTGTTGCCATAGCTCCTCCAATTGTGCCTGCAAAGCCATAACAATGAGCACTATTAATTAGCCACCCTCTCTCTCTCTCCATCTCACTCACCGTCTGCTTGCGTATATTCTGTTGTGTCTCGTGGTGGACATCGGCGCGATGCAGAATGGGCTGGGTGGGTATAAAGGGGGCGGCCATGATGCGCTCCACACAGCGATTGAGCACGCCGCGCTTGGGCTTCTTCTTGTGCATTTTGAGCAAACTGGCATCGCTATCCAGCTGCAGGGTGGTGTCCACAATACGCTCCAGAATCATGGCGAATGTTTCCACACAGTCCGATTGTATTCTGCGGAGAGAGAGAGAGAGAGATAGAAAGAGCTACAGTAAATCACATTTATGTCAACTGCGGGGAGCTCACCTCAAGCGGTTGGAGTTCTTGGCTGCCACCACGGTGATGACCTCGGTTACTTTGTCGAGACCTGGACAGAGTAGCTGCAGACCCAGTGCCTGAGCCTCGCTATCCGCCTCCAGGAACTCGCCGAAGAAGGTCGCCAGCTTGGGCGGCACATGTTTGCTGGTGATGGTGTAGGTCAGCTTAATGCCCGCCGCCTTCTGAGGCTGGCAGCTGCGATAGAACATGGACAGAGGCAGACAAGCGCTCTGCTGCAGCACACGCGGTATGCCCTTTAGGGGAACATGCAGAGATTAGTCGAGTCTATGAGAAAAAGTATCTACTGGCATACAAACTTACCCTTGGACTAACAAAGGACGCAAAGATCTCAACCCGTGTGCTGTGTACGTGCAGCAGCTCGGCCATGTAGAAGTCCAGCGGCAGCTCCTGCGTGCTGCCCGCTGGCACGTCCACCAGGCTGAGCGTTTCCTGGCTGCAGCGCACGCCGCTGGGTGTCTTGATAACCAGCTGCAGCTCCGCCAGCTCGGCCTTGATTTTCAGCTTAAGCAAACCCTTGGCCGAGGGCAGCTCCTTGACGGCCACATCGGCCGGCACATCGAGCAGCAGCGTGTCCAGGTCGTCAAACACCTCACGCTGTATGCTGAAGCTGAGACGCACCTGATCCGCGGCCTGCTGATTAAGCGCGTCCATATCCCGTATGTCCACCGACTCCTTGATCTCATCCTCTAGCTGCTGCAGCTGCTTGTGCGCCTCGGCGAAGCTCAGCTCCTCGATGTTCAGAGGCAGCACCTGAAACTGATACGGCTGTGCGCCCAAATAGCCCACCGTCAGCTGGCCCGTGGCAGTCAGGGTAACAATGCTGCCCGCCAGGCCCTGGACATTGGAGCGCTGAATGGCCACTGGAGCCGGCTGCTGCCACTGGGCGGCCCAAATGATGTTGGCCTCCTCATAGATGTGCAGCTTGGCGGAGTCCGAGACAATGGCCGTTAGCAGACGTGCGCCAGGCTCTGCAGAGCATGAAACTCCATTAAAGCTAATCCTACGCTCTTCTCTTCAGCTCTTACCCCAATAGTAGCCCACGACAAAGCTGTAGAAGCACTTGGGCGCATAGTCGAGCTTCAATATAAAATTGAATTTCCCATTGTCATCCAAGCAGATGAAATTGCGTTCACCCAGTATCATGATGTAGGAGCAGCTTCTGTGGATTATCAACTGTGAAACGAATACATTTCCTAGCCAGACTCACTCACTCCTTTAGCTGGACGACGCGCATGTCCAGGATGCCCTCGCCGATGCACTGCGACCAGATCGGCTGATAGCTGCTCTTGGTGACCAGCGAATGCGACAGGTCCTGGTAGCTGTAGCACTGCAGATGCCAGGTGGCGCTCAGCCGAAAGAAGCTATCGGTGCGCTCGCAGTAGACCACCGGAGCGGGCAGGCTGCGTTGCCCGGGAAAGCGGCACTCATACGAGATGCCGTCCTGCTCATAGAAAGTGAGCGTGCCATCCAGATGCACCACACAGAAGAACTCGCGTCCCTTCACCTGGCCAAAGTGGCCCTGGCTCATGGAGAAGGCGACACGCTGAAACTTGTGCTCCGCCAGCTGCTGCAGCTTCAGCTGTGTGCCATACTCGGCCAATCCACTCAGCGCCTGCACATTGTAGATGACAAAGGCATTGGGCAGCAGCACGCCCAGCTGATTGACATTCTCGTTGCGCACATTTCTGGGAATAAGCAATAAGGGACTACTCCTCTAAGGACCTTGTGTATGACTGCAGTTGACCTACCCGCTAAATTTGCCCGCATATAAACCTAGTATGGGCGCCGAAAGCTGCGTCTCCAGCAGCAAGTCCGTGGCCTCAAATGCATTGCCATGCGGATAGTAAATGCTCAGAGTGCCAGACTGTGAGCCCACAATGATGTAGTCCTTCTCCTGCGCCTCCAGTCCGAAGCGCGCACACAGCAAGCTGGCCACATCATAGTCGCCCACAGTGTCGCCACACTGCGCTGACCACCAGCTGCACACGTTGAACAGGGACATGCTACAGACCGACTGCCAATAGCTTTCAGTATAACCATTCAGTGTGGTGCCATGTTGTGCCACCACACTGTTGCCATGGAAATGTAGCAGGTCACAGTGAACGAAGCCCCTGGACTACAAGGGTTGCACAATTGAATAAATACTATTTCCCGAGAAGAAATCGAATTGAAATTTCTTTGCAAAGCTGCAAATCGATTCCAGATCAAGATTCAAACGATTTTAGTTGTCCTCCCAGCTAAACCAAGTTAACAAATTCTCTGCTGAGTCACAACTGGATTCAACAATATCGATTAAAAGTTCGCGACTTTTAGCCAAGCTGCAGGTTTTTTTTGGTCTTCACCCTCGTTCTGCAAAAGCCATTGATGACAGCCCAACATCCAGCGAGAATTATTCTTCCTTTGTTATACATAATTTGAAATTAATTTTAGTTAGATCTTACAGCTCTTCCTTTTGATTACAAATTAATAATAAGAATACAATTGATATTTACAATTATAATACTTTTTTTCTGGTTTTTTTAATTTATACTATATCATCGATTAATTAGATATTAATGCATATTAAAAACTTTATAGTTAAAATCTATATATTATTATTATAATTATTATTATTATTATTATGTCTATAAGCTAGGAGAAGCTTAAGGAATATGATGTACAGAATTGCGTTTTCAATTGAGTTTGGCTATATAATTAATAATACGCCTAAATATTATTTATATATAATTACAATTAACAACAGACCTAAGATGTCTGTCTGGGTGTGGGTGTGGTTCTGTGTGTGCGTGTGTTGGAGTGTGTGTGCCACGCCCTTCACACTACATCATCACCATCACCAAAAATCCCGATCAGGATCCTGAAGCAGGCAAGGAGGCGCCGGCTCATGGCTGTAAAACCAATCGAAACAAAAGGATTTTAGGTACGATTTAAGCAATGATTGATTCGCTGACTGACTGACTGACTGACTGATAGATAGATTGATTGGTTGGTTGGTGGGTCTAGCTGATTGATTGATTGATTGACGGACATGTTGAACAAGTAATGAAGTAATGAGCGAGAGCATTCAGTAATTTTGTTGCGTCACAGCTGATATCGAAATAGCCGGCGTCTAAAATTGACCCGTTGTAATTGTGGCGACGATGCATTTTTTTGTGGTTGTGGTTGTTGTGGTGCTTGTAATTGTAAAAGAATTGGCTACGGTGGTGGTGGTGCTTGTTCTTGTTGAAGTGGTTGTGTGGGTGTTCGTAATGATGCTGCGCCGATTGCGCGGCCGTGCGCCAACTCTTGTGCGATGATTCGCTAAATGTTATTCTTTCTCGCTTCTGATCATGATCTTTTTCTTCACCAGCGTTCGTACCTGTTGCGTTGTTGGCAGTTGTTGCTGTTGCTGTTGTACGACCCCAACCTGCTGTTGCTGCTGTTGTTGTTGCTGCTGCTGTTGTTGTTGCAGACTAGCAACTGTTGGCAACGGCGCTGTGGTTTGTGTTATTGTCATAACCTCAGCCGGACCGGATGAGGGCCCTGCAAGATTAGTATGTTGCTGCTGCTGTTGTTGTTGTTGTTGCTGCTGTTGTTGCTGTTGCTGCTGCTGCTGCTGCTGCTGCTGCTGTTGTTGTTGCTGCTGCTGTTGCTGTTGTTGTTGCTGCTGCTGTACCACAGCTAGCAAATTGCCAGCTGCTGTGGTTTGCAGGCGCACAGGGCTCGCATTTTGCCTTTGGTTATGCTGCAGTGCTGCAATCAGCGTCTGCTGAGTCGTCTGACCTACGGCGGAAGCAGCAACCTTCAAAGCGCTAGCTATGTTCTGACTTGTGCGCAGATTGCCAGCAGCCAAGGCCTGAACCGAAGCAGCGGAAACCACCTACAAAAATGAATAGATATTAGCCAAAGGAACAATACTGGCTTAGCTTCATTAAATATTCGAATTCTTTACCTGAATGGTCTGCCGCTGTGTGGCCTGTGAGGCCACAGAGACGGGTATGACACGGCCCACACTCGTCTTGCTCAGAACAATGCCCGTTTGCTGTCCGCTGCGCACCACCTGCGGGATTTGTTGCACTGTCACCGCTTTGGTGTTTTGTATGTGCAACAGTTGGGCCTGCAGGCTGCCGGCGCCTTGAGTTGCCTTCTGTTGTTGCTGCTGCTGCTGTTGCTGTTGTCCGGCTGGCGAGACAGTGACGCCGCCCGGCGTCTGTTGCTGCTGTTGAGGGCCGCTCGTGGTGGCCACAATATTCGTGGCCGTCGGCTGGCCAGAGGCACTTACCAGCTGTGTCATGCGGTTGATCTTGCGCGACATGCCCAACTGCTGTTGCACGTGCAAGTGGCGCATTTGATTCGGCATCGTCACCTTTATCTGGCTGCCCGGCTTCAGCTGCGGCAGTGTCATATTAACGCTGCCCGCCTGCACTGTGGGCGGACCTGTGGCGGAGACGGTGACACCACCGGCGCTGACGCTGTTGCCACTGGCTGCTGCTGCTGTCGATGCTTTAACCAGTGTGGCGATTTGCTGCGTCTGCTGCTGCTGTTGCTGCACGACACCAGCGACGGGCAACTGTTGTTGTTGCTGCTGCTGCTGCTGCTGTTGTTGTTGCTGCTGCTGCACGGCACTGTTGCTGGTGGTAGTGGTGAATAGCGGCCCGGTGGCCTGTTGCGCCTTTTGAGCTGCCAGTATATTGTGCCGCTTAACGAGCAGCATATCACTCGTACCTGGAGCAACGCTAGCACCACTGCCATCGGTAGTGAGCACCTGACGCTGCAGACTCTGCTTACCGGCTGCCATTTGCTTGATGAACTGCGTTCTCGCCTGGCCATGCATCTGCACCGAGCTAACCACATTGCCCGCCTGCACTGTGGTTGCACCTGGCATGCCAGAGACTGCGACTTTCTGGCTGGTGACATGCGTGGAAGTCTGCATCAGATTGCTCGCTTGAATGATTGTGCCCGTGGCCAGGGCACCACCTGCTGTTTGCACCACAGTTGGATTCAGACCACCGGCAGCGGCAGTGCCAGCAGCTCCCTGTGACGCTTGCAACACCTTCAGATTGCGCTGCCGATACAGTTGGATGTGCGCGGCCTGCTGCTGGGTGCCGGGCAGCACCGTCTTGCCGCCCTGCTGCAATGCACTGACAGGGATGCCCTTGGTGGTGACTAGCTGGGTTGTCTGGGTGGCGGGTGATCCGGATACTGCTGCCAGACGTAGCTGCGTTTGGAATTGAGCGGGTGTCACACCTTGCCCCAGATTGGGCATAGACACAATGGACTGTCCACCGGCCGTGGTGCGCTGTTGCAGCACCACATCCTGCAAGGTATTGCCCCCACCACCAGCAGCGGACACAATACGCTGCCCACGCAGCATCGTCACCGTGCCCGTTGCCTGTTGCTGTTGTTGCTGCTGTTGGCCGCTGGCCGTGGTGGTCAGTGGCCCAACGGATACAACTTGCGGCAGTGTCTGTGTCTGAACAATGCTGCCCACCTGTGGCGCCGTATTCACTGGCAGCGTCGATTGTGAAGAGATGGACACTATCTGCGCCGTGGAGCCATTGTTGTGCGTGGCAATGGGCAGAGATTGCACAGGGGTGGTTAGCACCACACTGACGCTCGACTGGCTGCCCGGCGGTGCCGCCTGAAGCTGCACACCGCCCCCGGCATTGCCCGACGTTTGCTGCGCCAACTGCTGCAGTTGACCAGCCGTAAGATTAGCCGTGGTGCCAACAATAGTCTTCACCAGCTGCTGGGTTGTGGTCTGTGTGCGCAGTTGCTGCTGCTGCTGCGGCTGATGCAGCAATATGGCCGTCTGCTGGGTGGGCGCCACATTGGCGCTGGTCAGATGCTGTATCTGGAGCTGCTGCAATTGGCCAGTGTTGCCAGCAGGCACGGTAACAGTTGTTGTTGTCGTGCTGGGTACCAACTCTACTGATTGCTGCACAGTGCCCACTGTTGGCAGTTGTTGCTGCAATTGTTGTTGTTGCTGTACCTGTTGTTGTTGTTGCTGCTGTATCTGCTGATGTTGCACATGTTGGTGCTGCACCGTTTGCTGCTGCTGCTGCGGAACAGGCTGCTGTTGTTGTTGCTGCTGTTGCTGTTGCGGCTGCTGTTGCTGCTGCTGCTGCTGCTGCTGCATTGGCATTTGACTACGCTGCTTGTCGCGCATTTTGTTGGCTTTCATCACAGCTATGTTGCTGGGCGACATGGGTTGATCGTAGTTGCTAATACCAAACTTCTGCAGCACCTCCATATGCTTGGGATTCATCAGGTTGGGTGCATTATACTGTCGCTTCGGTGCCGGCGCCTTCTTCAAGTAGGTCGTCTTGATGGTGTCAAATCGCTGTCGCATCACCTTATAGAACGAGGCATTGTTATCGCTGGCGTAGAGCTGTGTGGTGCGCAAATAGCGCAACGGACTCTTCATGTATTCCATGCGCAACGTGGGCTTCAGTTTCTTTTGCTTCTTGGGGCTCTCCACCACTTTGCCCTCCTCACGTGGCTGAATGTGAGTCTCGTAGCGCCAGCGGCACTGCCTGGCCGAGCGATACGTCTTCGAGCAGAAGTTCACTATCTCCGAGACCAGATCCCAATTGGGCGTCTGTCCCGGCGAGAGCAGCATCAGGCTGCACGGCAGACCCTGCAAATTGATCAGCACATGAAGTATGGCCATGTCCTCGAACACGCACCACTCGCTCATGGCCTCTGGCTCAGTGAGCGGCTTCGCCGGCAACTGCGGCTTCAGGCCAGGTATCATCGAATTCGGCTTAAAGCTGCCGCGGAAACGTTGATTCTTTAGCTCACGCCGCAAACGCGCCAACTGCGCTGTGGGTCGATCAAATAAGGAACGTGGCGGCACATAGTTATCCTCGCGTCGCATTTTGTTCGCACGCCGACTGGCATCGAAGCCGGCATCGGTGCGTGAGCGCTTAAGCTCGCGTCGCACATAAACGGGAGGAAGCTCGGACTCGGGTATCGGCTCCAGATCGTACATAAACGACAGCGAGTGATCAATGTAGATGTCATTATTGTCTTGCGGTGGCGTTGGCGGGCACCACATCTAATCAAAAACAAATACCAATCGATTATAATGATGCGAAACAGGGCTTCAGCTCAACTGATCCACTTACCGGCATCTGCTCCATGGTATTGCGCGATATCCAGACCTGAAGACGTGCGAGCGCGGGCCGAGCAAAGGGCAAAGTTAAAGAAAAGAATAAACGTTTCATTATATTATTTTCGTATCGTATGAAGCAACTCTGTTTTGGTGGTGGTGTTTATTGGCTTAGTAACTAGCTAACTATGGTATCATCGTATCATCGATCATAACTAGTTTAAAGTATGAATTAGCTTTGTTGCTTTTACTTGTTGTTTTATTTCCGGAACCATTTCGTACGGCACTGAAGAACAATTGGCAAAGTATATGGAACTTTCTATACGCGGAAATCGATGAGAGGCTGGGAAAATATGGGTAGGGTAAAGGCAATGGGGCGAAATAGGGCCAACAAACAAACCAACGAATAGACAATGAATTGTTTTAAAATATACATTATTATTTTTGATTGCAAATAATTTTTCATTTTTTTTTTTTTTTTTTTGTTCATTATCTTTAGCGACACCAAAACAGAATTCTACATTCGTTAACACAGAAAATAATATGATTCAATCTTATTCTTGCTTCTGATTTCCGCTTATTCTTTTCCAACTTTGTGCAATTGTCTTCGAAATGTTATTCTTTCTGTTTTTAGTTTTTAATAATAAAAACACGCACGAAATTTGTCCGTAGAAATAAAAACCACAACGTCTTAAATTTTCTTTTTCATTTTTTTTTTTTTTTTTTTATGAAAGCATATCGAATCGATTTTTTGTGTTTTATTTGTTAGTCAATCTATATGCTTATAGTCTTTAGATTGTGTGTTGTTAATGCTAAACTAGTTTCTTTAGAATACAAAATAAATTACTGAATGCAAAAATATTAACATTTACCATAGAGTTAAAAGTGTTACCTAAGGAGTGATACTTATAAACTAAGACGCATTAGCTGAGGAGAGTTCTTTGAAGACTTAGATAGAGAACAGAAATTTAACAACGAAATTAATAATAATACAAATGGAGTTGAATTTTCTTTTTTAGTTACTTCTTTTTAAAAAGTTAACCGCACACTGCTTAAATAATAATAATGTATATATATATTATCTAAAAACTATATTCTGATGATATATCCGTTGTTGATGCGAGTGTTTATATACAATCTGGTTTCGTGTTTCTTAAATTAATTAAACTTGCATTCGTTGCAGAGGGCAGCCCCTATCAAATGTTTTTAGTCTGTATTCCTAAAACTAAAATTAAAATCTTAAAACTCCTTTTTCTTGTATGAAAATATCAGTATTGTGTGGCTAGAGCTTTAGAAGCTTATAATATAATTGTAGTTGAATTCGATTGCATTTTAGACCATTGAATTAAGAACAGTTAGAACCGGTCGAGTGGAGTGGCTGCCCCCTACTTCGTACTACCTAAACTAAACACAATTTGTTATCCTAAACCTTCCGTCCTGCCCCAAACTATAATCCGTTTCTCACTGCCTTTAATTGATTTTTGCCACCTAACTAGCTTAAAAGGAAACTTGTTACAGTCTATTAAATACTCGTACATAGTTCTATAGCAACTCTTTGACAGTCACGTGGCCAATTCGAATGCTCACTAAAAACCACACCACGCACACAACTTTACAGCTTCGCAGATTGAATGAGGATTTCCAGCAAGATTCCTGTGTTTTCGTTATATATAGTTAATACTGTGACTTCTGTTCACTCAATTATCACCTATTGCTGCTGGCACCATTGGCGCCTGTCTTGGCTACCACGGCTGCTCCCGTTGATGCGCTGCCAGCACTTGCATTGCCGCTGTTATTGCTGGGCATGGCAATTCCTGCATTGCTCGACCGTAATCGTACTCGCGGTGTCTGTGTTATCCAACGACTTAGTGTTGTCGTTTGGCCCTCATTGAGTTTCTTCATGAGTCGCCTATTCGCGCCTGGTTGTCGTTGGCGACCCTTCAGCTTTGTCTCTATTATTGGTGTGGTTCGCTTCACTACGTTTTTGGCAGCTCCGCTTCCGGTGCCCTTCTGAATATTTGGCACAGGACTCACATCCAAAGTCCAGAGATTTATCTTTACCGAGCCTCGAGAACGTGTACGTGGTGTGTGTCCAATGGGCTCATCGCTGCCTCTACGGCTACTATTGCTACGTTGCCTCTGCAAGGCTGGCGTGGATTCCTTGGTTTCCGTTTTGTTCTCTGCCTTGGACACTGACAACGGATCGTTGGGCTCATCAGTGTCCGACTCCTCGGAGACATTGTAATATGTGGAGCTCGTCATTGTGGTATCTTGGACCTGAGTGTGTGCATTCCAGCCATCTAAACTGTCGTTACCTTCGCCGGCTGTAGCATAGCTTGAGCTGGACTGTGTTTCTACATTAAGCTCGTCATCCTCCTCCTCATCCTTCTCATCCTCCTCCTCATCCACCTCATCTTCCTCTTCGTCTAACCTTTCCACATGTAATTCTTCATCCTCAGTTTGTGTATTATCCTCCTGTGCAGAGGCAGACGCTGAGCCAGAGACAGCTGTTTCCTCCTCATCTTCCTGTTCATCTTCGTCTTTATCTTCATCGTCATCCCCCTGAACGGATGCGTCTTCCTCTTCGCTATCACCATCGCCCTCCTCATCATCATCATCTTTCTCATTGGTATCGTCCTCGTCCTCGTTCTCGTCCTCACTGTCGTTGCCTTTCAAGGCCAAAGGCGATGATATCGTTGCACGCCGCTCGAGCAGCTTTCGCCGGTTGGCCGCGCTCGTTGTTAGTGAGACGCTTTCTCTGCGTTTAGGCTTGGCCACCTTGGCAGGCGTAACTGCAGTGGCTGCCGCATGCCTTACCGGTTTCTTCATAAGCTTGGTCATGGCTATATTGGCCGACTGACGCTTGGGTCTCTCCTCCGACATGGGCGTAGAGGTACCGCCTGCTGCTGCCATTGCTGTGCGCGTTGTCTTTCTAGTGGGCGGTGTCGCTGTGGCCGTGACAGTAACATTATCTTCGCCCAGCGAATGCAGACGCGTCTGTCGCCTAGATGGCGCTGGTAATGTTCTAGTCACTGACTTTTTACTGCTACTGTTAGTGTTACAGCTACTCCTGGCCGGAGCACTCACATTGAGGCTATTTCGGCGGGTTCGTACTGGACTAGCCTGCTGTGCATTTGATCTTGACTTGGGGTTGCTTACACTTCTACTTAAACCCGGACTACCACTGGATAAACCGTGTTGCTTAAACCGTTTGTCGAGCTTATTCTGCTTGGTTAGCCTAATACCTCCTACCGCTACAATCGATGTTCGTTTACTTAGATTGGAATCTTGTTTGGTATTAACCTGGTTACTGGCATCCTTGCGACTGTATGTCAGCAGCTCCTCGGACTCCGTCTCCTGCTTGAGCAGCTGCTCCTCTTTTTGCATAGCTGCCAAGCGATTTGCTTCCCATTCACGTTTCTGCATCTCAAGCTCCGCCTCGGCGGCGCGCAGCTGCTCAGCTGTCCAGGCGGCGCCGGTAGCCTCCACGAAACGCATGGCATAGCGCTCAATCGGCGAGAGCTAAATGTGGGAGTAAATAAATATAGCATTAAGGGTATATTCCGTAACAGTATCCTGTGATTATGTCCGACGTTGAGTGATATAACCGGGCGTGAAATTGAATCGCTTCGACTATGTCTGAACGTCAGCTTCATATTGAAGTTTCTCTGGGCAGCGTTAGCAAGCTCAAAGGGCCACTAACAAGCTTCTTCAATAAAAGCCAACGCTGCCCATTCTCTCATAATTAAATAGGTTGACCACCTACCTGCTTGACAAGATTTTGCATTTCCAGATCGGCTTTACTCAGTTCAACCGGTGCACTTCCACCATCCGCATTGGCCTCATCCGCAATGGGTATATTCTCATCGAACTCGGCCAGATCGGCAGCTGCTTCAGCCTTGGCCGTCTTTGTGGCCTGCACGTCCTGCTCATCCTCGGCAGCGGCAAGAGCATGCTCAAAGGCGCGCAGCGATTGTTTCTCGGCTTCGACTACAGGCTCTACTTCAGCGGCAATTATTTTGTCCTTCTCGTCGGGCTTATCCTGACCATCATCCGACTCCTGCGTCTGGTCGATTGCAAACAAATCTTTAATTGTGGTGCTCTTGAAGAAGGTGGTCGTAAAGTTGCCGCCCTCTATGGCCATGTCGCTGAGCATGCGCTTCTGGTTGGCCTTCTTCAGGATGTTGACTTCGATGGTTTTCTCAGACACTAGCCGGTATATGTGTACATCTCGAGTTTGCCCAATGCGATGGCAGCGATCCTGTGCCTGGGCATCCATCGTCGGATTCCAGTCGGAGTCATAGAAGATTACAGTATCGGCGCCGGTTAAATTGACACCAACACCTCCAGAACGTGTAGACAAAATGAAACAAAAGATCCGCTTGTCTCCATTGAAACGCTCCATGAGTATTTGGCGCTGCTCCACCCGTGTTGAGCCATCCAGCCGCAGGTAAATATGTCCATGGTAGTTAAGGAATGCCTCCAGCACGTCCAGCATTTTGGTCATTTGCGTGAAGATCAGCACGCGATGCCCATCAACCTTCAACTGCCGCAACAGACGATCCAGCGTTTGCAGCTTGCCACAATCGTATTGTATGAGACGCGGATCGGGAAACTGTGTCGTCATCGCCGAGATTATGGGATGCAACAGTGCCAGCTTGGGCGATAACGATTGAGTTACTGTCGCCTCGATCTGCCGTTCGGTCTGCCAGTGCGACGATGACAAATTCTGCACATAGCGACGTATTCGTGGCGCACACACCGACGGCACATAAATTACGAAGTTAGCGAAGATTGGCGCCAGTTCGGCGCAGCGCTGCTCGTAGCTCTTCAGCAGGCGATTTAGTGACCAGTTGTCGTCGCGGTGTCGCATGGCAACGGTACAATTCGCAAATCCTCGCGTTTGCCATGTGGAATGCCTTGCTGTACGTGTTGCCTGCATGCAGCCCTCGATGGCCTCACGGCAATCAGCTCCATAAATGGGCGTGGCATCGGTTCGTCGGCGATTGATGTGAGCCATGCGCTTAAGTGAGGCCAAGCGCTGTTCCTTGCGCATCTGTATTAGCTGCTGCACGCGATAAGGATCTTCAGTCTCCTCAGACGTTGATTTCGAGTCCTCGTCCTGAGTTTTTCCATTCGTTTGCCTTTGTACCGTCAGCTTCACATGCGTAGCCAGATCTTTGACAATGGGGTCTTTGATCAACTGCTGCATTTGCGCTGCGGAGCTGCTGCTCGTTGCCGTTGCGCTCACCGCTGTTGCACTGACTGTTGTACTTGCTGATGTGGTTTTGCTTGTCAACGTAAGCCGTGCTCCAGCCCCACCGGTACTTGTCGCAGGTGCCAAGTAGAAAAACGGTTTACCATCCTGCATTGTTTTGGCGACCTTGGCAGGCGTTGGAGCACTTATGGGCGAGCGCGAACTTAACAGTTTGGAACCGTTTCCTAACACATTCAGAGGTGTGCTGCTGCTTCCGCTGCTGTTGCTGGTCGTCGTTGATGTTAGACTATTAATTATCATAGGCTTTAGGGCCATATTGATGGGATTAATAGTGCCGGTGACGCGTTTCAGCACATGTCCACTGGGCAGCAGGGTGCGCATGGGAACAATCTTTGAGCCCTCCAGTCTCATGGCCGGACTAGCGCCCACACGCACCGCTTGCAATTTTATGCGCTGTGCCAGCTCCGCACTACGCACACGTATGTGAAAGCGGTACTTGCCGTTGGGGCAACGTGGCGGAGGTAGCGGTGCACTGTCGATTTCCTCAATCAACTTACGTGGCGGCGACAACAGTCGCGACTTGTGTGAGACGTAGGCAGTCAGCGTTTGTTCCAGATGCAGTAACAGCATGTTAACAGTTTCCAAATTGATTTGCTACAAGTGAAAATGAAGAGAACATTATTAGTTGATGTCAAATTTGTGTTATCAATATCATATCTGAGCTAATTTAAAATCAGGCAAATGCCTCGCAACAGCGAACATCCTAGTGAATCGCATCTCTCTCCAAAATAGATCGAGTCGCAATGTTCAGTGACAGTTTATCATCATTTTAACAGCGAAAGAAATATGCTTCTACAGATCTGCCATACACTAACTCACCGTGAACGGATCATACTCCAAGATGTCGCTGACTAGACGTGGTGTATGGAACGCGATGCCCTCCATTTGAAACGGCGATATCGTTGGCCGCACCTCAAACATGTTTGGATGATTGCACACCTTGCGTAGCTGCATAAGTACATTGATCACGCTCAGCAAATTGCCAGTTTGTAGTGTTTCCCGAGTTCTGCAAATTCAAATCATTAATATAAAACTATAATTGGTTTTGGATCATTTTATAAACTCACTTGGATCGGCTCATGAAATCTTCGTACAGATAACGTTGACGATTCGACAAACGGCACATGACAACGTGTTCGTATTTCTTTGGCATTTGCTTCTCCACCTCTTTTTTAAGCCGACGCAGCAGAAATGGACGAATAACCTAAAAGGAAATAAGAATAGGTAATTAATACATGCTCAAATTCGAGAATACTGATATATAAATATATGAATAAAAGTAATGTAAAGCGCGCATTCAATGCAATCAGCTTGAAAAACTCAATCACATGGATAAGTCGCAGCTTCATCTATTTACTCTAGCAAGGGTAACAAATTGTCATCACATGAGGCAATTCAATGTGACACAGAGTGCGCCTGCATAAAAGGATTTGACAGCATCATCATTTATAAATGGGAAAGATTTTCATATTTAAGCGAGTGTAAGCCGCGTTTTCAATGCAATCCATTCAAAGTACAGGATCACATGGATAAATCGCAGCTCTCATTTTCTATAGCAAGGTTAACAAATAGTCATCACATGAGATAATTCAATGTGACTCAGAGTGCGCCTGCATATAAGGATTATGTGATCTTTAATTAACATGTGAGTGGCGTGAATGGAATTGTTGCACTAATTGACATCAATTCTCTTTCAACCGCAACGATTGCTCTGGCACACAGCTACGATTTTCAGGCGCATTTAAGAAGCGATCAAGAAAACGCTTTTAGGTGCCACTATAATATCATATATCTACCATATCTTAATATTAATCTTGAATTGTACTCAGCGTTAGGGACTCTTCTAAATACTTCAAAGAGTCACCTTGCAACTTAGCTTTGATCTAGCACACATGTACGATTTTCAAGCGCATTTAATTGGCGTACAAGAAAACGCTTTTAGGTGCTACCCTTTAGGAACTCTTAAGACGAACCAACACTATCAACTTTATTTACCTTGTGTAGCCGGGCAATTAATGTTTCATTGTACTCCATGTTGCCTTCGATCATGCCAGTCATGGGATTGGAGAACCATTCCTTGAACTCGCGATGCGAGGAGAACACATAGGGCATGAGGAAGTGCATCAGGGACCAGAGCTCCATAAGATCGTTCTGCAGTGGCGTGCCCGTTAAGAGCAAGCGTCTGTTATAGATAATAAATATAGATTAATGTATAAGTAATCAACCATTTCAAGGAATTATCTTAAGTCAAGAGAACAATGTAAACAACCAAATTCATTCATTATTTATAAACACAATATGCAAGTTAGAAACTTAATTAAACACGAATCGAAAATTGTTACAAAACAAGGCCACAAGCATTCTAATGGGTTAGTATGCTCTTTTAATAAATGCGGCATCATAGCGTATTTAATTTTAGCACCCAAGCGTAGTCGCCAAGCTAGTTTAGCAGTCGCTTGGTTACTGATTTTGGTGCTGGCGCACGCGAGCATTTGCATTGCAATTATTGGCAATAACAATTAGTAATAATTTGTGTAACAACAATTACTGACCTTTCCGTGGAGAAGTTAAGCAGCAGTTGCCAACGCTGTGATTTAAAGTTCTTAATGTTTTGTGCCTCGTCGAGAATGAGATATTTCCACTTTTTGCGACGAAAACTCTGTTGATCCTGTACGACCAGCTTGTAGGAGGTGATGCACACGTGGAACGCATTTGGTTTCGTCCAGCCGACACGTTTGAGCTTTCTTTCCTTTTGCGTGCCGTAGTAGGTGAGTATTTTGAAGCCTGGGCACCATTTCTTGAACTCCATTTCCCAGTTAAGCATCACAGAGGAGGGCACCACGATCAAATGGGGTCCCCAGTTGCCCTTGGCACAGGCCAAATGCGCCAACAACGCTATCGTTTGTATCGTCTTGCCCAAACCCATCTCATCGGCAAGAATGCCATTGAGCTTGCGCTCGTTCATGGTGACCAGCCAATCGAGTCCAATGTGTTGGTACTCACGCAGCGAATGCTTTAGTAGGAATGGAACAGGCGTTACGACATTCGTCGAGGACAACGTGTTACCCTTCGGCTGCAGACTTTCAGCCAGTGCGGCAGCATCGTTCAACATATCATCTTTGTTTTCCTTACTGGCAACACCAGGCGCACCACTCTCCGCTCTATCCACACCAGAGCCATCGGCATCAGCTAGCAGACTCTTGAGACCATCCTCCTGCTCACCCTCCTCCTGCTCCGAATCGCTCTTAACGGTTGACATATCCTCGTTTTCGTCCTCACTCGCTTCCACTTCGCTGCTGTCCGTTGAATCTTCAATCGCAGTCGAGTCATCATCCGAATCTTGCTCTGAGGTCTCCACGGCAATTTTCCGCCTCTTGGCGCTGGGTGGCTCATTGATTTTACCTGACTTGTACTTCTCGAGCAGTTGCTCTACGGTCAAATCATTGTCAGCCTCCAGTTCGTCGATCTCTTTCTGATGATCAACTTCCTGCTCTGCCTCCTCCTGCTTACTGATGGTGTTCTCATCATCATCGCTCGCTTCCTTGGCTTGGAATTCGCTATCATCGCTGTCGTCAGCCTCAGCCGCTGCTGCACTAGTGGAAGCGCCTTTTGTTGAGTTCTGTTCCTCTAAGAGCAGTTTATCACGATTCTCCAAATAGCCAGGTGGCAAATCATTGAGGAAATCATCAAAGTCCATTTGAGATTCTTTAGCCAGGGCTTTGACCTCCTCATTGACATCGGCTGCCTCTTCCTCAGCCTTGGCTATTGTCTCCTCATCATCCTCAGAGCCAGACTCAGGCCTAAATTCATCTGTAAAAGAAATTTGACGTTTAATTCCATGTGACTTTTACAAATAATAATGGTAAATATATTTCTAAATGCATCAGACAAATGCCTCGCGAATGCGACCATCCCTTAATAACATCGGAGTGTTCAAGAATAGACCACAACAACGTTTCAGTTTGAGTGTCTCATCATGTGCAAAAAGAGATTATTGTGTAGTTTCTGAATAAAAGACTTACCATCTGATTCGCGTTTGGGGGATGTTAGGCGACTGGAGGTTAGACTAGGTGTTTCGGCCACATTTTTGTTCATGCCTTCGGCCAGCTGTTGTGAGAACTTCTCTGTTTGATCGACAATGAAACTGAGATGCTGATCCAGCGCCTGCTTGCGTTTCTCCTCGATTTTTGTTTGATGCTTATATTCAACCAGTTTCTCAACATTCGACCAGAAGCTTTTCACCTCGCGCGCTATAAAGGAGGCGACGCGTTTCACGTGCAGTTCTTGAGCCTTTTCAGCACGCTGCGCCGCATTGGCCTTGTCTTGGAAATACTTTTGCACCATTTTTGCGCATTTCTTAGCTGCATTCTTTTTCCACTTGCGCTCCTGCGCGAAATCAGCTGCCAGCCAGACCATCTCCTCCAACAGATAGTCCCAGTGCGCCTTGGGTCGGCTGGGCTCCTGCAGCTTGGGCAAACGCCGCTCAGTCCATAATCCCTCTCGTTGTAGTTCGGATATACGTTGCATCACGTACACCTCCTGCTTGGCCTTAAACGAAAACTCCTGCGCACTGTTGGGCGTGCCTGTGCTTGCGAGTGGACTCATCAGGCTTCCGCTGCTGCCACCAGGTGTGCAGGGTGTCAGGACGCCACCACTGCCACTCCCAACGGTCGCACTCGTGCCATTGGCCCCACCCGTGTACAGCGGCGATGATGTCGCTCCTCCAGTTGACGCACTTTGTGTTCCTGCTGCATTCTGTTGTGAGTTTGGACGACGCAACGCCGCCGAGCCAGAGGAGCTACTGCAGGGCACCAACGGCGTGCCACCTTTAGGAGAAAAACAATTAGAAAAGTTAGCAATTCGTTCAAGATATTGCAGACAGCTCTTAGCCAACTTGCATGCTGGAAAATTGCATCATCAACACACGCTACCATATTAAAGCGAAAAAACTTAATTAATAAAAGAAGAGAACGTTCGAATCAATCAATCAATCAATTAATTGAACCATATTTGTTGCGAATTAGTAAGTGTATTTATTATAGTATGTATTTATTAAAATATGCTAAGGAAAGCAATGGAAAACGAAATACGGCAAAGAAACTAAGTCAACTACATGCAATATTCTAAATCTTAAGTAGAGGAATGATAATCCCTAACACTTATGTTAAATTTCGAATGGGTGTAAGACTCGAATTCAATGGGATCAGTCTTGAGGACACGATCACATGGATAAATCGAGGCTTTTATTTACTTTAGCAAGGTTAACAAATTGTCATCACATGTGGAAATAGTTCAACGTGACACAGAGTGCGCCTGCATGAAACGATCCTATTCTAATGAAGGCGTAAAAATTGAAATGTATATACTTAAGGAGGCATGGAGTGTTATCATACTTCTGATCTCTTATTTAATTAACTTGTGCGTGGCTTAATTAGAATTGTTGCACTAATTGACATCAATTCCCTTTCAGCCGCAGCGATTGCTCTGGCACACAGCTACGATTTTCAGGCGCGTTTAAAAAGCGATCAAGAAAACGCTTTTAGGTGCCACTATAATATCATATATCTACCATATCTTAATATTAATCTTGAATTGTACTCAGCGTTAGGGACTCTTCTAAATACTTCAAAGAGTCACCTTGCAACTTAGCTTTGATCTAGCACACATGTACGATTTTCAAGCGCATTTAATTGGCGTACAAGAAAACGCTTTTAGGTGCAGTTAAAAAAACTTTGAACAAGTCTAAAATGAAGCAATTGGTGAAAACAAGGGATGATGAAACATTTAACGTATGGAATCTGATAAATGATTGGTAAAACTTATATTGAGTCAACACTATATGGGCAAGGATCAAATCTAGACTATGATAATTTAGCAAACCAAATAAAAATGTATTTTTACATTCCATTAATTAGAATGCAAAAATATAATATATAAATGATGGTATACTTTAAGCTGTTTTTCCAATCAAAATTAAAAAGAAGAGACTTTAAACACCAATTCTAATGTGATAATGATAAATCTTTGGTACAAAACAATAGATAGGCACATCGAATGCAATATATACTTAAGTCAAATGCACTACGCTTTTAATTGGCGGCAACAACGAAATGAAAGATTATGAAAATACTTCAATATTCAAAATAAGACTTAAAAATGAAAATGTGATTTGGCATTTTTTTTTTTTAGTTTTTTTGCGAACGATAAGCACCTGGCACCAAAGGTACAGAAGAATTTCCTACGGCAGGAGGCGCGGGTATTTGACCGAAGACCATACCGTGACGACCTCCTAGAGGTCTACCGGGTATGTGACCTATATAATAACGATACAATTTGATGGTGAGTTGAGAAAGAGAGTTGATGTGTGCGTTAGGAGGCGGAGGAGTATCAATTGTGACAGAAATAACAAAATCATAAAATCATAAACAACACAAAGCTGAAAGATATTATAAATTAAATGATGTACAGCAATACAATAGGATAATTGATATTGAGACAATGTGTATGTAGTTGTTATAATATATATGCATACAAAATATTGTTAACTTTTTAGTATATTGTGTTTGCGTGTATATAAGTATGTGTGTGTGTGTGTCATATACATTAAGATCGTGAATATTAGTAGCGCATTTTATAGGTTTCATTGCTAGTTTTATTTTCTCTTCCCCTGCTTGGGCGGGACAATTTTAAATGTTTTGTGCAGGACGTGCTTTGTACTGTTATAGTTGCTGGAAAGTTGTTCAGGGCGCGGTTATTTATTTTAGTTTTATGCTGAGGAGTTGGTAACATTTTTGTTTTTACTTTCTTCTTATATATGTATGCAAATGTGTTTTTTTTTCGACATTGTTGAATTTTGGTATGTTTCTATTTTTGGAGTTATACATTAATTTTGAAAAGTAATTAACGGAAAAACAGATAAACAACAAAACACAAAATAATAACAATGATAAATACGAAATATCGAGAGAGTTTAAATCCAGATGAAATCAAATCTTATCCTGAACGAGTTTGTCTTACCTTGCTGCGTCAACTGTACTACGGCGGCAGGTAGCTTCGTGGAGACGGCGACTGGCGTCGCACCAACTGCTGGTATCTTTATTTCTGCCTCCGGTGGCAATGCATTACCGCTCGTCTCCACTAAGCTGCTGGTTATCGGCAACGCTCCAGTTGCGGCTACTGTGGTGGTAGTGGTCGATGTTGGCCCACTGTGGCTTGGACTTGACGACGCTGTCGCTGTTGCTACAGTTGTATTGCTGCCAGATTTCGTTGGCAACAGAGATTGCGTATTCTAAGGACATTGAAATTTAAAAGGTTAGATACGTGAGCGCAGAAATCTACTAGAAGTAGTTAATCGCAAGAATTGTTTCAACTTGTTTAATTACCGTTTTTGTTTGTGTGCTGTTATCTGTCTCTAACTGTTTGCCGGTTGTCCCTGTACTGGTTGTTGTTGCTGTTGCAGGGCTGCTGCTACTGCTGTTGCTATTACTAACGACTGAATCCGAAGACTGCTGCGGTTGTTGTTGTGTTGATTGTTGCGTTGTTCGGTGTCCTTGGGCCACAGCTGCTGCTGCTGCGGCGGCGGATGTGCTTGGCTTTTCCTCGAGTATCAGCTGCTCGATACGATTCGCATTGCTGTAGCTGATGAATTGCGGTGTTGGTGTCTTTTTACGCCACGCGGGGTAGTCCATCATACTGCCACCGTTTTGTAAATAAAAGTATTCCGACACATTTTCAAGATGCCTGCGAATCGAAACCACAATTTTAAAAATGTTCACAAATTTGACTGAGTCGTATATACCTTTCCTTAAGATTACGCAAAATTTGATATTTCAGTTGAAGAATGCGCTTCTTGAGCGCATTCAAGTCCTGTAGTGCCGTTGAAATTGCCCCACCAACTTCGCTGTTGGCCACAACCGACGCTGGCAGTAAGGAGCCAACGATGTTGCTGCTAACGGCTCCAACAATGTTGCTGTTGTTATTGTCACTGGCGACCTCGCCTCCCACTTCCGTGTCTTCTAAACGCTGACGCTTCGCCTGGGGCGGCGCTATTGACTCTGAAACGGAGGTATCTGCTTTTGCTGAATTGGAGGAGTATGTGGAAGCTGCTGCTGGCGTTGCGGCTGCCGTTGCCTCTGTCGACAAGTTCGACAGCGGCACAGGCAGCTGCGCACTGAGCAGCTGCTGCTGTTGTTGTTGTTTGCTGGGTTTCTGCTGCGTTGTTGCTACTGTTGATGTTGCTGATGATGATTTATTGTTGTTGTGTGCAGTTGCTGTTGATTTTGGCGTTGTAACTGATTTTTCCGTTGATTGTAACGTTACACGGTCTGACACAGCAGGAGGGGCCGGGCTTAGCCCTTCATGCCCCCCTCCTGCTGAATTACCTTCATTCATGTTTGAGACATCTGAAAAAGGCGGGAAAGAAACATTATAACCACCACTCCAAATTATCGCGTGTTGCGTTTGACAGCGCACATTTGGCAGCCCTGGATAGCAGATATGTATGAACATACGTATGTCAGCATTAATCGTGCCCAATAATGCTATATAGATTTATACCATGTCTTTTTCTGCTGCGTAAGCATTACATTTAAGACTTTTTCAGTGATAATATTTCATATCGCTTATCATATAGGCAGCTTGCATCCCTGCACAATGCAATCGATTTGCAACTGTGCATTGCAAATGGCTGCTCTCCCTTTTTTCATTATACACACACGCGCGTTGTATAGAAATATTTTTTTTGCACTTGGTCATTGTTAATAAAAATTTTTTTTATTAAACTTCACGTTAATTTTAGGTTGGCTAGCAGTTGTTAGTTGCGGCACTTTCAAGCATGCTATTCGAATGACTGATGCAAGAATGAGACAGCTATACTTGTATGTCTGCTGCTTCTACGTCGGCGTCGGTTCTTTGTCGAGCAGAAATTTTTTCAACCATTTTTTTTTTTCCTACCTCAGATGGGGAAAATTTTTAATCACAAAATATCCACATCACAAATATGCATCCGTGCGTAAAAACAGTGCTGGCGCGTTGCAAAAATTGTGCTCTAATCGCGAAAGCAATGATTCTTCAATATTTTCGCCTATTTCTGCACTTAAAATATTTTTTTTGCAGAAAAGTGTGCGCAAACACACCATTCAGCGTCGAGGTACATAGAAGAACTAGTGATGTACCGAAAACATCGCAATATGCAGCATTTCCGATAAAATTTCCGCACAAAATTTGAGAGCTGCATACGTGCCTAACGATAACATACGCGGGCTAGTAAAATTAACCCTAAAAATTTCCGATAACTTGACTTCATTGAATAATTTTTACCGCCAAAATGAAATTCCATATCGACAAATCTAATAAGTGATTATTGGAAAAAATGGTGCCGGTTGATTTAAATTTTTTCTTTTTAAATTCTTTTTTGTAAAAAGTAATTAAAAAGCTTTTTTAATTTTTTGTTATTTTTTTTAAGAACATGTTTACGTCTTTTAGAGATTCATATAATTGGCGGTACAAAAAATTATCAAATAATTGATTAATACTTAAGTTGTGCAAGGCAAGCGAAATTGAATCCCACCTTGACCCATCAAGCGTATATACAGATTGCTATGCGATAAGAAAAATGGCAAGTGAATGGGAGCCATGTAGACGAGCGAACTTTGCTGTTTATTTTGATTATTTACTTCTCTTGTTTTGTATTTGCCCTCTTAGTTTTGTTGTCTATATAATAATCTGGTTTGGCGGGAAACACGCGTCTAAATTGAGCTCAGTTTCTCAACAGATGCTGAAGGCAATGAACACGAGCTCTGCATTTTTGGCAATTTTTCTACTCTCAGCCTTGTCGGCCCGTGCGGCGCCCACGGCCGAGTACTGTGACAACGGCACCGGCGAGTGCAAGGAGCTGACAGCCACAGACTGCCCCGTCCTCTTCTATAATGAATTTATTATCGGAGCCAACAAGATTAAATACTGCGATGAGTTTAACGACATTGTTTGCTGCCCGCTGCCACTGAATGCACAGAAGCGAGTGATGACGCCAGCCGATCCGCGAAAGTTGTACGAGAAGGGTGAGAGAAGCGAATGGCTGTAAATAATATTTATGTTAATTGAAAATTGTTTGTGGACATTCGCAGAGTGCCGTCGCTATAATGATGTGCGACCCACCTGCCGCTCCACGCCACTCATTTTGGGTGGCACCGAGGTCAAAGGTCGCGAGTATCCCTTCATGGCCCTGCTGGGCATACAAGAGCCAGGCAGCTCCACCATTAGCTGGGACTGCGGCGGCACCTTAATCCACCCGAAGTTTGTGCTAACCGCCGCCCATTGCCTGGAGACAACCGAGACGAAGGAGCAACGCCTAGATCCCAATTACAAATCAGCCAAATTTGTGGTACGCCTGGGTGAATTGGACTACAACAGCACCACAGACGATGCCCAGCCCCAGGATTTTCGGCTAGTCAACTATGTGGTGCATCCGGCCTATGATGAGAATGAGGATGATGGCAGCCGCCTAAATGACATCGCACTGCTCGAGCTGGACCGAAATGCCACACTCAATGAGTATGTGGCGCCCGCCTGTCTGCCCTCCGGCAGCGGCGACGAGCACCTCGATCTGACTGCCGCCGGCTGGGGCTACACCAAGAATGCGGGCGACAAATCCTCAAAGCTGCTGCAAGTGGGCCTCAAGCGCTACGGCGACCAGGTGTGCAGCGAGCGCCTCGAGAGCCGCATCGTGTCCCGCACTCAGTTCTGCGCCGGCTCCGGCTCAGCGAACAGCCAGGCAGACACCTGCAACGGCGACTCTGGCGGCCCCATCTTCGTGCAGCATCCGGTCTACAATTGCCTTAAGCAGGTGATTGGCATCACCTCGTACGGCGCCATCTGCGGCAACTACAAATTTCCCAGCGTCTACACCAAGGTTCATCTCTATACGGATTGGATTGAGAATATTGTCTGGGGCGAGTGATTACAGTTCAATTCGGAATTACTAACTAGGATTATATCTAGAGGAAAACCTGCTTCTTGTCGGAGGCATTCAGTAAATGAACTCCGTATGAATGTTATATTAAGTTAATTTTATTAATTATATTTTTATAATATGTTTACACTATAGAAAGATTATGAGCTGCATTATGCTAAAGTATTTATATATACATATATCATATAAATATGTATTGAAAAGAAACGTAAATATGCATGATCAACATTGATCAACTTAAAGTATTTCTTATAAGTATTTTCTCCAAGAATTTCCTCTAAGTATTTTCTCCCAGAAAAGAACGCTCACACACTTCCCCGCACCAGGCCTGGACCACTGAAGAAATGCTGCAGCTGCTGCCCTTTATATAGGGCGACCTTCACTCAAAGCCTCAGTCGCTCTCAAATGCTCAGCTGAACGCTCACACACTTTACAACACTGCACGTTTGACCCCCACCAGGCCTGGGCAACTGAAGAAATGCTGCAGCTGCTGCCCGTTATATAGGTCGACTTTCACTCAGACGCCCGAAGGCGCTCTCAAATGTTGAGCTCGGCGAGAGGCAGGGATCGTTGCAGCCGACCAATGGGAGCACTCTCTACTGCTGCAAGCACTCTAGCTTCGTTTTACTCAGCTATAAATGCCGAAGGAATGCTGCTGCATACATAGGGACGACTTGAGTGACCTTCGGTAGCTTTTCTTCGTCTCTCACTCTTTTTAGGCAGACAGAAAGAGAGACGATATGCAGACAGACATACGAACAGATAAATAAGCAAACAATCTGAGGCAACACCTCAGTACTCTGATCAAGAATATATATGTATGTATGTATGTGTGTATATATTTCTGTGGCTTTATGTTGATATGCTTATGTACATACATTTATATTGATGGCATAGAAAGCAATTTCATCAGTTCGATAGTTCTCTCAAGGACTAGTCTCTCTCTATTTCTGGCTCTAGCATTTCTCTTACCTCTTCTCTTTTTTTTGCCAGCATTAAATTTATTTATTTATTTTTTTGCCAAGAAAGAAAATCGACTTCAATAACAATACAAATTTTCTATGCATTATACATAAAGTATTATAAAATATAAAAAACAAGAGGGGAGGTATACAAATTCCGAAACATTCCAAATTTGTGTATTTATCAGAGAAACTCGCACAGTAAATTTTAATTTTGATTTTTTCTTTGTTCAGGCATTCAATGCATACAAAAATTTAATCAAATTATGCAAAATACGAAAGTCGAATGAATTATCGAAGAAGAAATAATAAACTCGTGCCTCTTATGAAATATGTACATATATGTATACTTTGAATTTTATGGCTATAGCTGCGGTGGCTTACGAAATCTCTGTGTACATTTAGATAAACAGTTATACAGACATATACATAGTACATACATATGTATGTGGCTAGATCTATTCAGCTTCGTCCCATTCAGGAATATATGTACATACATATATAATTTATGGTGCCACGCCTTCTTCCGTCTATTACACAGATTTGCATACGAAAAAGGATAAACTTGAGCTCGCATTGATATTGGTTTCAGAGTATACTCCAAATAAGCTGAATCAAAATTCCTATGAAGAGTTGAGATATATTCTAAACATTAATTGCATCAGCTAAAAAAATTCTTTTTTTTTTATCGAACATTCTCGTATTTCCTGTCTGAACTCTATAAATAAATAAAATATTATAACAAAAAACCAAGTAGAAAAAGTCTCGAATATCGGTATTTAACTTTTGTTAGCTTTAATTGCAACAAATTGTGTAAAAATCAGTTAACAAATATAACATAGATGGATATTAATTTAGGGTACACGATTACTTAACATACTTGGGTTGGGGAGGGGAATGTGCAAATGTGTGGATGTGTGGGCGATTATATATGTATATAATTATAATGTAGAATATAGATTAAGGATTACATATATTCAATTGTCGATTCGTGTTGAGTGCAGTGCGTTGTGCGTTGATTCGACTCGACTTAAGGCTAAAACACAATAATTAAGAGCTAAGTGCTAGAGAGGACCCTGTAGAAGACCAGTGACAGCCATAGCCATTGCTGTTGATTGCGCATGGTTGTTGATTAGATTAGATTAGATTTAGCTTGAGCGAATTTCCCAGAGGGTTGAGGACTAGACGCGCTTGTAGTTCTTGTAGTAGTTGCGGCGCTGCGCCTCATCGCTGCGTCTCCGGGCTGCGATCTCCTTCTTCTTGATCTCGCGCTGCTGGTAGACGAAGAGCGGCCGGAAGACGATGGCGCGACGCTTGCGATCCCGACGGCGACTCTTGGGCTGATCGGCAGCTGCCAGCTGCTGCTCATCCGCCTTCAGCTCGGGCTCGGGCTGCAGCTCCACCGAGCGCTGCGGCCGATTCCTGAACAGATTCGTCTTGGCCGCGTCGTGGGCGTAGAGCGTGCTCAGGAAGTCAAAGTAGGGCTTATTGCGCAGACTGTCTGGCTGGGCCAGCGGCGAGTTGTAGCTGAACTGGTTGGGTGTCTCGATGTCCAGCAGCGCGTGTGGCCCTTCCTGCAGCTGTTGCGGATTCTGGGGCATCGTTGACGACAGGCAAACCATGCCCAGTGCCACGGCCAGGGCGTAAAACTGCGGAAACAAAACAAAACCAAAACATGTCAAAAATCAGTAAAAACAAACCCGGAGAAGGTGTGAATATAGCGTGGAGGCCAACAGCCAGTAGCCAGCTGTAGCTAGCCATAGCCGATAGAGAGTTACGTTCTGCAAACGGCTAGAACCTGTCAAGCATATGCTTCGAATTAGCATACAATAATTAATTTAATTTAAACTAACGAATATCGGTGATATAATCGCAATCAGAGTTAATTTATGCTTGCACGTAATATATTCATGATCACGAGAGAGTGTAAGACTCGATGGGCTCTATGTTTATCCCGCTGGATGCTAATTACATATGGTAATACAGATGCCAGCCCAACCCAGCCCAGCCCAACCCCTAAAGCCACAACTGAATATGCTGCGCCCTTGACTAAGCCTGAGCCGGATGCATGTTTTTTGGGTAGACAGTGGAAACACTATCTATCTATATACATATAGATAGTATACAGTGTGTATATATGTGCATTTAGACATATAGACAGGCTTTAATTTATGTATCACAATTCGACTTTTGGTGTGTTAATGAAATTAGTCTTATTCTTAGAGGACAAATTAAAGACTAAACAAAAAAATCAAAACCGGATGATATCTATCTTAGAGTCAAACCAGATTTCGGCGTAGGTGAATGAGCTGGCAGACGTTCAATGACAGCTCAGCTGGAGGCTAATCCAGCCAGCATATATATCGTATATATGTGCATACATATATCTATATAATTTATCTCTTACTTGCTAACTTCCACTGCTAAAATTCAATTAACTCCTTTCTACGCATGTTATTCAGCTTAAGCAAAACATCAGATAAATATACATATATGTATACATATACATATATAAGGTTTTATGATTCACTATCTGAGATCTGCATAAATTTCTGCATTGATAATAGCAAAGTTCGAGCCGCGGACATAGACAAATGTTTATTGCTTTCGGCTAATTATGTAAATTTTTACAGGCTGAACCACTTTAATTAATTGACTTCGTATGATATATGTTAGCGGTTGAGCCAAAATAAAACTAAATCAATAAAAACAAAATAACTCTCAGCGAAATACCAAGAAGTAAAATAAATAACGTACGTATCTGTATCTTTGCATCTGTATCTGTATCTGTATCTTAGTCTCTGTAACCGGTTGCGCTTTAGTGGCTCAGGGCTAACCCATAAGATGTATAGCACTTGTTTATTTTTGATCTCTCTGTATATGGTGTGAATACCCTGTGTCCAAGAGCTGCTCCAAGAATGGGTATAATAAGGAAGCACTTAGTCAGCGCCAAAGCTAGCGCCAGTCATAACTGATAAAAAAGTAAATATTATGCTAATATATGCACGCATACATATGTATGTATATAATAAGCGGGCTTGGCGAGGTCTAGACAGGTGAGAGAGAGAAGGCAGATGTACAGATAGAGAAAGAGATAGAACTATGTCTCTCTATAGAGAGACTTAAAGAGAAAGGGATGGAAGGATATAAATAGATAACAGGCTAAAGGAAGAGGGAATGGAGATAGATCGAGAGTTCGAGAGAAAAATGAACCAAATTCGCTTATGCATAATTAATATTCAAATAAATTGTCCTGTTACCAGTTCTCTTTATAAAATAAGCCTAAGTAATTATTTATTAACTGAATAAAAAACCTGTATATATTATTTTTATAGCCTGAACGTTTAGAGTACTAATGATTCCAAATATAATATACAATTTATAGCATCAGCAAACAGATTATTGAAATATTCAAATGTTTTTACGATCCCATAATAAAGTCAATAACTCCTACTGAATGTTTCAAGCGTATATCCCTTTTATAAAATAAAATGTGAACACCAATGCATGCCCTAAAAAATAAAGTTCAAGGCTGAAATTTGTTGTTCTCGCATTCTTCTTCGGGTCCTGAGATACTCTAATTTTATGGCAATACATAAAAATAAATCTGTTTTATGACTAAATTTAGAATGAACTCAAGTCTAGTTTATTTTTATGCTTCAAGCAAAATTCTCTTAGCAAATCGAATCACTGCCTAAACTAATTTCATGAGTTATGCTTGGACTTTGACTTCCTGAAGCGCATAAAATGGTCTATTAGTAACTCGACTAATTTGCAGATTTTTACAAGCAATAAAAACATAACTGACTCAGAATGCGAATAACTTAAGTGAATATTACTTTTTGGCCTTGCGCAAAAGACTTGAAAAATGTATTTAAAAAAATATATATTTTTTAAAAATATAAATAAAGCAAAAAAATGCATAAATTCGTTGCGTTAAGCTTTTTTAATTAAAAAATATATGTTGTATGTACTTATATTTTACAATTAATTTTTATTTACTTTTTAATGCAATTTTGTATTTGCGAAAATTCGAAAATTTCGAAATGCTAATGAAACACGTTTGCCGTTACTCAGATCTCAAATCTCGAATGTAATCAAATGAATAATCGTAAATTCGCCTCAATACTCACTTGTTGGCTTAACGAGCACATGTTCTGTTTATTATAATTGTATATATTATATATATTTATATATATGTTATTTTGATTTTGAGTTCGAGTCGCTTATCCTTAACACACTCGAAAATGTTGTTTCAATTGCGCACACGCGATTTTCGCTTCAATTTTTTTCTCACAATTATCTGATGATCATTTATTTAATCTGTCTGCGCCTGCGTCTGTCTGTCTGTCTGTCTGTCTGGCTTATCACATTTGCCGAGAGCGCGATATTCGATTAGTATATGTATTATTTGTGGTTATATTCGCTGGATGTTGTCGCCGCTAAGCGTGCGCCTTGACTGTTCAGAATATTTGTCACAAATTCACTTTTATATATGGCCAACAGCCTCCGCCTGCCGCCCTCGCTCAGCGCAGCGCAGCGCAGCGAAGCGATGTTAGCCACGTTAAGATACAGCCGAACGGGTTTCAGTTAGCTGTTGTTGTTGTTGCTTCTGCTGCTGCTGTTGTTGTCGCTTTGGCTGCTGGTGTGAAGTGCTGTCGATGTCACGAAGCAGCCAAGGCGCTGCTCGCCGAGCGGGAGACAGGGACTCGCAAGTGGACTATGTCCAGTGCACCACTCGAAGGCTCTCCCACTTCACGGCTCTCGCCGCGAAACTTGTCCAAAAACTCGATTTCAGTTTGTCTCGGTTTTCGGTTTTCGGTCACGACACATTGGATGCCTCGGGGGAGGGGGGGAGGCTGCGCGCACTTTCCTAGTTATCATCGTGCTGCTATTAAACTCTTGTGCGCATATGAAGAGGAAACAGCAAAAACAAAAACAGATTTATCATTATTATTGTGTGTACGCTCTGGGAAATGGGGATATTAGCTTTGACAAGCAGCGGCCTCAGCTTAGACATATTTACACACAAATATTATTGCTAGGCATTAGTGAGAAAAGTCTAAATATAACACGACAGTATTACGGCTAGGTATTAGTAAGAACAGCCTGAATGTGGAATGTTTTTAGACTTCTCCTACTAATATTTAACAATAACAATAATATTCGTATATAAGATATCTACTCCAATTGTCGTAGCGCCATCTGAAATATTTATATATTATTTATATATTATGTAAGCAATTGAAATGAAATAAATATGATCACGCCGTATGTAGTTGATCTAGAATCTATCTGTTTAGGAAAAAGAGACAGAGCAGAAGTAAAAAGAAATTGACAAATTGGGAGAGAGAGGGAGACAAAGAGATTACGCCCAACCTTTCATAGTTCAGCTAAGACTTTTATCTCAATATATCTATAGATATTATAGACAGACAATTTACTTTAGCTTTATAAACTCCTTAGATCAATTCTCAATTACTTCAATAAAACTCCATACTCAGTAGCAGAACGATTTCTTCAACTCAATATTAAATTTCAATATAGTATAACCTTAAGAGAATAATTAGTTAATTATTCCTTAGTGTTATTATTCCTAGAGTGTCTCCTATCTTTACTATATTCAACACATCCTCAGTCTTTGCTGCATGGAAACTTTTCGAGCCTTTCACAATTTATTATTTCTATTGATTTCTGAGAATCTCTGGACTAGCATTGCCTGTCATAAAAGTGCCCCTACCCAAGTGTATATAAACTTCGTTTTGGGTCATATATTAATATCTATTTACATTCGATTGCTGTTTGTTTCGGAACAAAATGTTTGCCTTTCGCATTACGTTCAATTAAAGCTTTCCATGACGCAGGCACTAATCAAAGCAAAGCAAATCAAAGCAAATCAAATCAAAGCAGAACAGATTTATGACTCTCTTTGACGCAAAGGATTAGGGCGTGTTGTGGCGTAGGCGTGGCGCTCAAAAACAATACGGAAGCAGGCAGGCAGACAGGCAGACAGGCATGCAGTCTCGGAGCTGTCGCTGCTAATCGGATAGAAAATCGGAAGCCCGAATTTGAATAACCTGTCGCAGCTCATTAGGCAAACGATCTGAGCCAAGCTGATCCGCTTGATGACGCACAGTCGGAAAAGTGTCAACACGAATGGCTCTTGAAAATGTGATCTCAGGTGTGACGAAGGTTAAGCAACTCAGCAGAGCTACGACAATTTGGGACAGTTGACAGTGGCCAGCGATGCAGCAGAGCGAGCCAAAGCAAATGCCAATGAATGGAATGAGCTCGCATTGGAATTGGAATTGGAATTGGAATTGGAATCACTCCAAGTGGATTATCTACACGTGATTTATGATTCCGCATCAAATCAATCTCAAGACTAAAACAAAGCTGTCAACGCCCGTGCTCAAATGCCAGTAAACAAATGAAGTTTTTTATGCATTTCTATTTTGTTCAATAAATTTAGTTTAGTTTAATTGATTTTTAATTAATTTCAGCTGAGAGCCGGTTTGGCGAAATCGTCACATACAAATGTCAAAGATTAGCACCCAGCGATGAGCAACAACAGGAGAATACCCTGTAAATAGTGCACTGTTTGCTTGTCACTCGCCCACAGGGTGTTGTTTACTCATTAAAATTCTTGTTAACTCGCGAGGAAATTAGCACAATTAGATGAGCAATTGCATTTGGGATGACATTTCGATTGAATCATCTCTATTTCCACCCAACTAATTGATCAAAATATGGGCTGGACCCCTGATGCTTAAAGCCCGGTAGCTTCCGTATAAAAGGTGCTAAACGGATATCAATGTGATTGTAAGTGTGAGTGTGAGTGTAAATGTGAGTGTGAGTGTGATTGGTACTGCGGTTTGGGCAGTAACTGGCACCGCCCGACGGGCTAGACATTTTCTTTTCACTGTATCCGCTGGACGAGGTGATTCATGTTGATCCATTTTGTGATTTATTACAAAGAACGAACGAATACACTTGAACCCATTTGTCGGGTTGGCTAAAGTTGAGCTAGGGCAAGGCGAGAGCCAATCCAGTTGTTTGCTTTCGCCGCTCAGCCAATCACCAAATAGATGGCAGTAGTGCTTTGGCTTAGGTATGTCAGTTTTATTGACTGTTTCACTTGACGTGTCGAGGTCTGTTTATTTTTTTTTGCAGCGTACGTCACTCCAGATCGTTCAATTATCACAATTATCACACGTCACAGTGGCTTGGTGGATGGAAATTTAAGACTATTGTGCCTAATTAAAAACATGTTGCCATTCCATTAGCCAGCTCGCTAATAAATCATATATATCGTCAATCATTTCCTAAATTCAATTAAGGACTAGATGAGCATGACGTTGACGGCATCGGTTTTATGGTTTAAATTACGCGGTCTTCTGCCGAATAGGTGGCAGCGCTGCGTAGAGTTGAGGTTGGAGCAGAACAGCATGCATCAGCTTGAAGTTGGCTGCGCGCAGTTTCGTACATGCTCGATGTTGGATGGTAGAAGCAGCGGACACGTTTGACGCCGGTTTCACAGCTACTATCGAACTGGTTTGAAGTTGGCTGTGCACACCTTTCAATTGGTTTGCCGTTCGCTGTCCGCACATTTTTAAAAGATGGGAAATTTTCTTGAAAGTCAATAATGATTATTATTTATTGTATTTTATTTGAAAGACAACAATAGAAATTGATAGAGTGTAAAACATATTATCTTGGATTTCAGCTAATATTATACAACCAGTTAAAATAAATGCACATATAAAGTTTTAAATTTAATCATTTGTATTTATATTGTAATAAATGATAACAAACATATACACACTATTTATTTAATATTCACAGCAATATATTTTTGTATTTGATTTCAATTAGATTCATTGAGCACATAAAATTGTAATAATAAATATAGTACCAATACTTAGTACAAGAGTACCGAAACAGGCATGAAAATTTCCCACCCTCCACTGTTATGTTAAAATTGCTAAGAGTGTTATAACAGAGAAGATCTCTTTAATGCCACCGAATATCGTAAATCCCTCTAGTATTAATTGAGTTCTTTTTTTCGTTTGCGTGCTTTTTCACTTTGTTACAAAAATTGTTAGTGTCGAAATCTTTATTTTTATTTTAAAAATATACAGTGTTTAATACAGGTGGAGGTGCCGGTATTTCTCACTTGTGGATTAATCGTGATCGTTCGCCATTAACTGGGGTTATTCTGTTATTTCGCGTTACTACGTCCAAAGTGGTAGCATTTTTACTTCGTAGAAAAATAATTTTTTTTGATCGAGGCGGCGTCTGTGTTTGCGGTGTGCGTGAGTGTACATACATACAAGCATTCAGCATACATACATGCACATGCATGCATAAGTACGTATAAATGTAGAATTATAGCATGTTCTGTGAGTTGTGCTTTTGCTGCTGCTATTATTCGGTCTTGACAAACACAAAACACACTTTAATATTTAACTAATATTAATAACTCGCACACACGTAATCGCAACACCAACTCGGTTGGGCATATTCCATGTTTCGCTTCAACTCGCCATCCACAATTCGCAATTGGCGAATGCGCACAGGACCAGGTCTCACACAACTAATGAATTTGTAGACATGTATGCTCACTTTGGATTAAATATGATTTTAACTGTTGTTTACTGTAATGGTTTCACAACTTCCTCTCTCAACACTCGATTGCTGGTGCTCTGCAGCACGTTTTATAGCAAAGGGTATGAGCGCTTCGTTCGCATCTGATGAAAAAGCACCGAAATTTTTAGCTATAATATATATTTTTTTTTAATTTTAATTTTTTGCTCTTCGTTTGGATTGCTCTCTTGTTATTGTTGTCGTTGTCGCTGTTGCCGTCGTTGTTATTGTTATTATTATGTATGTATGTGTGTGCGTGTGCGTGTGTTTGTTGTTACTGTTGCTTTCGGTTGCGATTAGAATTAATTGACAAATGGCGAAAAAACACAAAAAGAGAGCGAAAAATGTTGCTTTGTGCTCTTGCGTATGCAGCAAAAGCAATAAAAACAAAATCAAAAGCAAGCCAAAAAGGAACGGCAATAACAGTTGTCATTGGTAACTGGCAAGCGGCGAATAAGCGAATATATTATAAATACATGTTCAAACAGAACAGAACTAAATAGCAATCATCTGTGCGTAGGCTCACAGGTCGTTGACCGGCGACAACAACAACAACCTGCAGCAACAACAAGTTATAAAAATAAAAACTATAAAGACAAAAGAGAATAGTGTCAAGCCAGAAGCACAAATAGGCATAGAGATATGTACATATGTACATACATACATACATATCTATAACATAACGCGCAAGCGAAATTCACACCTGTTACGCGCGCAGCAGGCTTAGTTATGTTATGTTAACAGCCTGTTAACCCTGCACTGGCCCTGGGCACAGTTAACAGCCGCTGCAAACTGATCTCAATATTTACCCTTGCACTCATGTTAACCCTTGGGTGGCTCCCTCTGAAAATAATCATTTTTTCTCTCCTTTATATACATATATTGCAGAATTGTATTCTATTCCCAAATAAGACTAAGATAATATAAATCTCAAATGGCGTCTGTATCACAAAGCAAACGACAAAAAATGTCCGAGCCACAATGTGAGGAGGATATTGTACCGATAAACTATAAGGAATTGGATATTATTGGCACAGGTACGTTTTTATTGATATAAAGAAAAATTTAATAATTTAAGTCATTCCATCAAATAATTTTGTAAAATTTAAAACAAATTACAAGCTAGCTTTGAGCTTATATGAGCTTGATCGAAAGCAGGGCAATACTTGAGGCGTGTTAGCCTAACAAACACTTAAACAACCGTAAACCGTAAGGGTTTACAAATACTGCTGCATACTTTCAGGTTGACCAAACCACGTGCACTTCGGCTTGAAAAAAAAAAAAGAAAAATAAATATTGAATTGGGTGCGCCAGGTGCAACGGCCAGATAAGAATTAAACAAACAAGATAATTTTATCGCCTCAATCATCTTTTACGATTTGTTTCTTCTTTTGAGCATAAATCAATTACGTCACAGAGGTTGAGTTAAGTGTTAATAGAGCTGGGCTTAGAGCTTGTTAATGATACTTATTATTATCAAAATATATGTATTTTTTATATTTTTGTTGCTAAGGGGCGTGTAGAACGACTCCCCGAAAGGCGTGGCAACAATGGGTTAAGCGCACAGCTTTCACAGTAACTGGCTCTTGCAAAAGCAGATCGAGTTACATTTTAAGCGATTTCGGGAAGATAGTTAAGTAAGTGCTGCTTGAACCCCCTCTCCCGGCCTCCTGACCCCTGCCACTCCCCTATTTCCTCTTGCTCGAGTCGAAAAAACAAGTTCAACTTATTTCGGAAAGACACTGGACCGTGCTTTTGTTGCTTGATTTTGTCGTGCTGCCTTTTCGCATTTATTCAATTATTGCTCGCTTGTTTTACGTTTTTTGGTTTCGGCTTTTGCTTGTCTTTGTTGTTATTGTTGTGTTTGGTTTTGATTTTGTGCACAAAAGTGACAATTGACAGAGAAGGCAGATGACTAAAACGAGTCGGCGAAAAAAATAGTCGAGTCTTTGCTATTCTTGTTGTTATTTCGTTGCTTCCCCATTCTCCGTTCCCTTATTTTGTTTTGCATTATTATCATACTTTCCCATTGTACTGCATTGCTGTGTGCCGAGTGTGAACCTGGCCTTGTACTTGACTTTTGCAGCCGGCAGTAGACTGCGAAATATGTGTGCGCGAGTCATCGTATCCAAATCGAAGACATGCGGAACATATCGAAAGCGAATGTCAACCGAAATAGAAGAACTCCCACGCCTCATGCCAATTGCTTTCCATGCGTTCTCCTCTCTTTCTCCCATCTGTCTCTCTCTCTTTCTTTCAGTGTCTGATTTGGCTGGCCCACCCGGTCATAAATTTCCGGTGACAAAATGTTTCTTCATTTGAATTGATTCTTATCCCTCATGGCTACAGCGCGCGCTCTCTCTCTCTCTCGCTTTTCATCATGTTATGGTCTCACTGCTGTTACTGCTCTCCCACGCTCTCGTTCGTTTTCGGGTGCGCAGATATCTTCAAAAAATCAGCCGGTTTGCTTATCAACACAGCTGACGGCATGTTTTTAGTGTATTTTGTTATTGTTTTTTTTTTTTCTTTCATTCTCCTTTTGCTTTCTGCGTTGGGTTCTGGGTCTGGGTTTTGGGGCTGGCATTTGCAATGTACATACATATTTGCGTGCGAAATTTCTAGTTCATAGCATTGGCAAAAAGAAAGAAACATACATATATATTTATATACCTACATACATATATGTACATATGTATATAACTAAATTCACTTGTTCTTATCTCCCTGTTCTGTTTGTCTGTCCATTTCGTTCCTTTGCGTTTTGCAATTTATTTTTATGGCTTTTTCCTTGACAGAAAGAAGGCTGAGCTAGTGCATGTGAGGCGGAGGCGTGTGTGTGACCTATTTACTGTTAGCACACAATTGATTTGCGCCTATACATGAGCACATTAACATTAACATTAACATTCACATTATCTTTACAGGCGCATATGGCACCGTTTATCGGGCACGCGACAATCTAACAGGCAAATTCGTGGCCATCAAGAAGGTGCGCATCACACTCACGGAAAACGGAGTGAGTGCATCGACGCTGCGAGAGATTTCACTGCTCAAGCAGCTAAACACATACGATCATGCGAACATTGTCAAGTGAGTAACTGCATACACATACTTATGTGAGTGTGTTATCTGGGTGGCGCCCACTATTTGTTCACTAATTTAAAAAAAAGTCGTTACGTTGCGCGCTGCGAACAGATTACGGACAATGACAATGGCAATGGCTGTGTGTGTGCTTGAGTGTGTTTGATTTCGTACACGCAAATGGAGCTCTATGGTTATTAGCAGCTTTCTTGTGTTTGTCTTTCTGCTTTACTGCCTGCTTCTCTGCTTCTCTTCAACTGACCTACAGCAGTCGCTAAGCGAAACTGTAACGGTCACAGCCGCAGAGGTGCATTCCACCCCCAATACAAGTGCATGCACTCACACTCCCACAAACACCCATTGGCACAGTGGCATGTGCATGTTAATACAGCAAACGTCAAACAACGCGGCGCCTGCTTGCCCTGGGACGCTGATAACAACGTCGCAAATGTTATTTGCAACAACATTAGCAACGGCAACAGTCGCAGAAGCCCCAGCTAATCTATTGCCTTGGCAAATTGCAGTGGAAAGCAATTTAGCCAGCCAAAGAGGCAACTTTGTTTACAAGTAAACTTAACATGTTGACACACATGTTGCGCGAAATACTCTTTTAGTACGCATCACACTAGCGTCGGGTACTACACATACACAAATAATACTCAAACTCGCTCAGTACTAAAAAATGTCGCTCAACCAGCTCAGTGTACCTGGTTGTACCGCTCAACTCTCATCTACGGTATTACGATCAAGAGCAATTGAGTGGAGAGAAATGTTATGATTTATTTAACAGCGGCATAAATGGCTGTTAGTGCCAAAGAGCGCAGACAGCAGAGAGCACTGCTGCTCTTTGAATAGATTAAGCGATTTATTCATTTCTTGTGTGCAGAGCTCAAAATCGTAACTAAAGAATTAAAAGTAAATAAATAGATACATAGAAATTTTATTAGTAGAGCCCAAATTTTAAAAAGAAAATATTTAAAAATCAAAAATATTTTACCTAAAAAATAATATTTTTTAAAATTGGTAAATTTCTAAGTAAACGTATAGAAATTTTGCGTTCAAATTAACAGCGCTGCAAAACGTTGGCTAACAGAATGTTAGCAAGAGATTCTCCATGTTAAACCTGGGGCGGTGCTGTTATGCACTCTTGATCGTGCTCTTGATCGAAAACTGTAGAGTTTTTTTTTATAAAGTATATGAGTGGAGTATTTTTGTAGTACACCAAATGCCCGCAGCATGCTAATGGCGTGTTGCACACCAGGCCGTCTCCCCAACACAGCTCAGATCTACTCAACTGAAAAATTCTCCAACACACACATACATTTCACATTTAAAATTTCCCCGCTCTACACTCTACAAATGCACACATTGACATGCTATAATTTGCTCCCCATTCGACAGACTGTTCGAAGTATGCCAGTTCTTGGAACGTGATGGCAAATTGTTGATTCTGCTTATTTTTGAGCACTTGGAACAGGATCTATCCGACTTGATTGAAGCCTTGCCTCCATGCGGCATGTCGCCCCTAAACGTACAGGTAGACTATATTTTGCCTTATTACTAGAGATATATTTGAAAATTATTGTAAATGCATATCGATTTCAGCGTTTGGCTCGAGAGCTATTAACCGGAGTGGACTTTCTGCATGCCCATCGGATAATTCATCGCGATTTGAAGCCCCAAAATCTGCTCGTCTCGTCGCAGGGCCATTTGAAAATAGCCGACTTCGGCCTGGCCAAGACGTACGGCGCGGACATGAAACTCACCTCCGTTGTGGTCACCCTATGGTACAGGGCGCCTGAGGTGCTGCTCGCCCAGGGCTATAACAGCACCGTCGACATCTGGAGCGCAGCTTGCATTATCTTTGAGATGATCAAGCGTAAGCCGCTCTTCCCGGGCAACTCTGAGAAGGATCAGCTGGATCACATCTTCCAGTGGGTTTTGCCCTGAGTTGAATGCCATCTCACTTGCTTATTATTTGTATCTCTGTTTTTATTGCAGACTGACTGGCCGTCCGACGGAGCAGCAGTGGCCAAAGAGCATCTCCATTTCCAGGGAACATTTTCCAGATCGCGCTCGCAAGCGACCCTCAGACTTTTGTCCGGGCCTATGCGAATTCGCTGATGATTTGTTGAATGTAAGCACTTGCGTCCATACATTTAGTTATATATTGACGAAAATCTCTCAATTCTGCCTTAGCAAATGCTTGCGTATGATCTGCATCAGCGTCCCTCTGCGTTGGAGTGCTTGAACCACGCCTACTTCAAGAAGGAGCCACTATGAAGGGTATATCATGGCCCACAAATCCAAGCGAAATGCTGCAATGTTCCTTTACTTTATATATAATTTTCTAGATATGTATATCTAATATTTTTTGTATCTATCCTTATACATATATGTATATATTGTTAGTTGTAAAGATAACTGCTGTAAAACGGAGCTCGAGAATTGCGGGATCCGATCTAAAATGTGATACATCAAGTTCAGGACTAGAGACATGCTCAGGCATAATCCTATATATATATAAATATTATATATACCCCATATAAATAAATAATTATATTCAAAATTGCGCTGTTCGTAATAATTGTACAATTTACCACAATATATACATACTTATATATATTTATACATATACACAAAATCTGTTTGTAATCTTAATGTTTATGTTGTAAGCGCTTGAAAATAATGCATTTAATAAAAAATCTAAATTCAAATTTAAATGAGGCGCTCATTTGACTACAGTCTTCTACTAATGTTGCTCTCGCTTTTAACAGAGCATAAGTGCTCTCTCATTATAAGAGCTGCAATGTTAGTTTCAGTACTGTAAAGCGCCAAAAGTCAGCACTGCTAATTACGATATTTAATTTAACAGTGATCGAAGGTGAGATCATTATAAGAGTAACAGTGCTCTCTGACAGCATTTGCTGTTGGATAACAGTTCATTGTGAGCGTTGAGTTGAACCAGGGCTGCATAGCTTTAAAAATGTATTTTTTAAAAATATTGTTCGAATTTCTTTGGCTGCGCTGGAATGTATACAATTCATACAATTAAGTAAATATCACACTTTCAGACTTAGGCTAGGCCAACAATTATATAAAATATCAATGGCAGCACTAGATTGTCCACCTGGTCGGTAAATGCCTCAACTAGAGCTGTATTAAGTGTGGCAAAAATAGTGGCGAACCATTTCGCTTGGGTCATGACGAGGACGCCACCCAGTTGCAGCAGCCCGACGGTCAGCAGGATCGACAGCACAAAGGCGACGGTGCCCTCCAGGGAACGATTAGAGTCTGCAACGAAATCCGATTAGAAAGGGATTTTTAATATAAATATGTGATATACGCACTGCTCCATTTGTTGCGTCCATATTTGGAGCCCAGCACACTGGCAGCTGTGTCTCCCACGCCCACGGTCAGGATGCCGGAGAGGAGAAGCAACAGCGGACTGTCCTTGCCGGCCCGCAGACAGGGACAGGGCGTCAGCCAAAGGGGCAGAGCGCAGCCAATAAGCAGGCAGAAGGGCGTCAGCGCTAGGCCTCCTGCGTCCTTCTCATCCTTGAAGGAGTCGAAGGCTTGCGTCAGCGTCGCAGCAAACGGCGGCATCTGCAGCAACCGCAGCAGCTCCATCACCACAAATATCGCCAGGGCAACGCCCGTGGCCAGGTAGAGTAGAGCGCACTGATAGATCAGGCCGGGCACAAAGACCAGCAGGATAAGCAGATGGAAGACCTTTCGGACGCGTGTGCTCGCCCGAGTGGAGCTCCTCAGCTGCCAGCTAACGGCGCCGCAGGTGAGGCCGACGAGCAGCAGATCACTCAGAATGATGAGAAGCTATGTGAGAGAGAGACAGAGAGAAACAAATAAATAACACTTTTATCTACTGTCCTCTAGACAAGTTTGACTCACTCGCAGTGGATCCTTGAATAGGAATTCCAGCAGCGCAATCAGAGGAAGAGGTCGTGTCACTGGCGCACAGGTCACAGCCAGGAGCAGCAGGACCATCAGCATGTAGAAGGGCAGCGGCTTGCGCAGAAATCTCACCAAGTGCAGCGCCACACAGACGAGGAGCAGACAGAGCAGAGCACTTGTCATTATGGCATTTAGCTGATTGAAATCTGTCGAGGGCAGCGTCCAAAGGCGACATATGGCATTCAGGACGAAGAGCAAAATGCCCTGCACCATAATGGCCGCTTCCCCGAAGGTAAATGTCCTGGGCAGACCACGGAATACTCTCACATACACAAAGTGATAAATGGTGGTAATAAGGAGTCCAATGGGTAGAGCAAAGGGCCAGCTTCTGTTCACACATAGACTGCTCACAACGCCTGGCAACAGGTGGTTCAATATAAACTTTATAGAGGTTGCCGCCTTAAGGTGAGAGGTGAGAAGAAACGTAAATGTCCTGAGGCACATTCCAATTGCGGCCGCAATCAGAAGCTGATGCACTGCGTCCGTGGCGCCGCATTCCGGCTGTGCGTGCAAATAACTGGTGACTAGAGCGGCGGGCAACAACAAACTTAGCCAGCCGCCTGTCGAAGCCGAGTGCCTGCGACATAACAATATTAATTTGCGAAAAAGGAAAAAATAAAAATATAGCTCTGTTTACCTGGGCAAAAGTCGCTCGCACATTTTTGTCTGTTATGCAGCACTTAAAGTGGTGGTGGGCTGTCTAGCATTCCAACTATCGATGACAACATCGCTCCTCAACTGTTAAATTTAACAGCCGACCAGTGTGGTGGCGCGGTGATATACAATGTGAAGTATCGATATCGCAGCTATCGACGTTGCTTGAGTGTAAACATTATAAATTATAAATAAATAAATGAGTCCCGTTCCGTCTGCAGCAGCGTCAAGTTCGAAGACACACCTGAAGTCGCAGCCGCGCGCTTACGTGCCATTATTTCGTGACTTTCGAGTGCTACTAACGCGGCCAAATCGCATCAAAATAGCAACGTTCAATAAATACAAATTGTGGCCCGTTGTCGTGTGTTAAATGTGCATTTAAAATTTCCCCGAAAGCGGATAACTGAAAAACGAAGAGTTCTTCTGTTCCTCACACAGTGTATATTGTGCCAAATCAGAAATTTTTGAATATTTCTGAACACCAGCAGTGCATATACGAATATCATATATACACACTCACACTCACTGAAACACACACACTCACAATCTGTGCTGCTTCTTCGGTTGAATCTATTTGTTATTGTTGTTACCGTTGCTGCTGATTGAATGTCCGAAAATAAAGGCATCATGCTTGCTAAATCTATGCAAAAACACGCTGGACGTGCCAAGGAGAAGGTAAGTTAAGAGTGCCATAAATACGTATGCTGGAATATGTGTTCGTATGGGTGCAGTAATTGGGCCAAGCAATCGGTGACATTTTCTAGGGCGTGTATTGCACCGCCCGCCGCCCCCCGCAACGCCCATCTGTAAAACGTTGTTTGGGGGCCGTGTCCCTGTCCTATTTCCAATGGAGCAGCCGACTGTGTACAATTAGAAGCTCTATAAATTTCATTGATTCCAGCTAACATAACACACCACACACACATACAAATAGTTGGGCAAAAGAAAGTACAAACAACTTCACATCTACCAGCTTTATGAGTGTTGTAAAAGCTGTCACAGAAGATGCTCCAACGCCACCTGTCGCTAGGGCGCTGCAATAGGAAGCATTTCTCTGCTGTTGTTGATTTCTGTTTCTTTTGGGCGATCAAGTTTCTGGGTACATTGATTTTCATCGCTCAATGTCCGTCGTCTTCGTCTCTCTGACTCTTGTTTTATGCTTCTCTTGTTTCATCTATGCCGCCGCTGCGTGCACAAGTGAAAGTTTGGCGCTCAAGCATTGGTCCAGGAGCGGCTGCTCAGCTTTAATGTGAATGTCAATACACACACACACACACATACACGCGCACTTACACTTACGCCTATGCATGTGAGAGAGTGTAAAAGAGCTGCATTTTGACCCACTCGCTGCTGGCACGTCGCGATGTCTTGTAAACAAGTTTTCGGCCACTGCTAAAGCAGCATTCCACAGCGGCTAGAAAATGCTGTAATCTAAGCTCTGAATGATGATGCTCTTTCTTTCTTTCGCTCGCCTTAATAGTTTCGCTGTATTGATTTGCTGCCATCTCGCTTACACTCTTCCAATATGTCTCTTTGACTCTGTGTGCAGGTGTGCATGTGTGTGTGTGTGTGTGTCTTGGCATTTACTGTTGAATTTCTAAAAGTTCGTTGGTATTTTCTATGCTGTCTGCTCTTTGGGATGAGGATGAGCAGCGCGAAGCGCTCGTGTTGGTCATTAAACTTGAACGAAATTCTTAGGGGCCTTTTCTAAATGTCGTATTGCAAGTTTTGAGTGTATTTTTAAACCTAAGCAGCAGAGCATTCTATTTACAATTTCTAACTATTTCCTGGAATGCAATTCGATCAGATTAAACATTCGTATTAACTACAGCACAGTAATAACATGGGAGCATGAGCTTATTAATATATTAATATTTATAGATCATTTTTAATTTTTATAAAAGATATAATATTATAAATACATATTTACATATTTTTAAAATACTTCTAAATTTATATACTAACTCTTTAAAGCTCTATAGAAGTCTTTACATACATCCGTATTAATATTTATTTTGCATTGCTCTAAAAGGCTTAAATTAAAAGAAATAGAATAGTATTTATATGCATATTATATTCTTAGTAGATCTTTAAATTTGTTCATTAGCAAATTAGAACATTCCATGTTTACACATTGCTTAGCTCATGCGAATTAGTTCTGGATCCGGATCCGATTCGCTCTAATTGGCAACCATTCAGAGTATTAAAAATTTGTTTGTAGAAGCACGAATTCGTCTTTACACCATATCTGAAAAATTTCTAAATGTTCTAATTTCTTTTCGAAATTTGTGTAGAGAGTAGAAAGAAGCAGAATTTGGATATTTCATAATTTGCGTAGAGTTTATTTTTAAAATTATAGACTAGTTTGTACCGAGCACGTTTCGGTGCGCCGCGCTGTGCTGCCCGGCGCTTTGTATTCGCGCATTGTGTGCTCATTTCAATAAATGTACAATATGTAATATATGAGAGATGCAGAGATAGTGAGATGGTCAAAGACACACAGAGCGAGACAGAGAGAGAGATAGAGAGAGTATGGGTGAGAGGCGGAACAAGCTGCTTTGAGCGCGCGCGTTCGTAGCAAAGAAGACATACAGCATTTGGTTTAGAGAAAACTTGTCAAATCGAAACACACATTCGTGGCATAACTACAAGAAACACAGACGCTCGCCTAGATACATTTTCGTTTTGGGTGCGTGACTGGCCCAACAACGTGAAAATGTCGCCTGGCAGTCAATCTTTAAATAGATGCCTCTTCACTCTTCCATTTGTCTATATGCTAGATACAAATGTATCTTTTGTTTTATAACTCGCCGCCTTCGACTTTTCTATTTTTTTTTATTTATTTATTTTTTTTATAGATATCTTAAGTTTTCTTTTTCGCAAAAGCGACAAGCAACACTTTTCTATCGCATAAGTAATTTTATTTTAATTTATTTCGTATGTGTGGGTCTTGTTTTTTTGCGAAATTTCGCCCGCGCTGCTGTCTCGCATATTTGTTGCTATTTTTAAGCGCGTCCCGCAACAGCTGCCAAAATTTGCTTTTCTCTTTGTTGCCGTTGACTATCAACTATTTCCCACACCCAACTTCTCCGTCTCCTTTTCTCTCCCGCTCCGTGCCTCCATCTCTGCTGAACTGCAGCAGCGATTGACATTTTATTGGCAGCTCAATTTTTAGAAACTCACAAACTTGCCTGTTGCATATTGAACTTCGTGTATGTCGTCGCCGCTTGCTTACGTCTTCTTCCTCTTCTTCCTCGTCGATCTTTAAATGTCAATTGTTTCTATTTGAGACAAGATTGCGTAAAAAGTCAATTATTTGCAGTAGTCAAAGCGATAAGCGAAATCAAATTGATTTTATACAGATTAAATGAGATAAGCACTGTTCATTAAGCATTTCTTTGTTTCCCTGCCTTTTATTCCGCATGCGTATGACTAATGAATCCATTAGAGGGGAATAGTCGTTGGTTTCTTTATCTTTTATTGCTTTAAGTTGATTGTTAGATTCGCAATCGGACCGTTGACTATATATCATTGCAAATCTATTAAAACACAATTTCAGCAGGTGCAGTTGCCATCTGCCAGCACACTCATTCCATATATCATATTAGCTAATAACTTCTGCTAGTCTAGACAGACGCTCGTTTAAATACTTATATTACCGTTTACAGGGAAACCTTGAAACAATATACATGTATTTGAATTTACAATAAAACAAAATGTAACCAAGTCAAATTCCTTAGTAAATAAATATTTGTATAAATATTTCGTCGATTTCAATTACATGTTTGTAGCTTGCCTCAACTCAATGCATAAGGGCATATTCAATTCTTTTGGTGTTCCGTTGCAGAGTTCTGTTTTCCCAGGCGTAAACATAAACTACTGTTGTTACGGTAATCCAAAACCTAAAGCCAACGCAATACCCGAAATCAAGTCGAATTCGTATCAGCTTAGAATAAACAAGTCGTTGAGTAAATACTCGGAATTGATTGGATCGAGAATAAGTGAAGCGCCAGCAGTTTGAGTTTCAGACTTGATGAATATATTGCTGTCTGACTATTACGGCCATATCGATGAGCAGGTGCAGTGTATACGCCCCCCCGGGCGACTCAAGCAAATGGGGGGTGTATACTCCAGCGGCAGATCGCTTATTAAGTGATTCAATCGAGCGCGCAGACAAGCGATTACAGCTGCTCGAGCGAAGTGGCTACAAGGCACTGTCACAATCACACTCATGCTCACACACACACTCACACACATATAGATACAGCATTGAATACGGATACAATTCATGCTGACGTGCACTGATAATGCTCTGTTGCGTGTCTCTGTGTGTGTGTGCGTGTGTGTGTGCTATAAGCCATTTGATTATGGGGTATATGTATATAGAGAGGCGAGCTTATTAAAAAATTCAATTATAGAAATTGCCAACAATAATCAACGCAAAGTGACGACTGCGCAATGTGGGAAATGTTTTTTTTTTTTTTTTCATTTTCTTTAGAGTTGTTGTTGTTGTTGCTTTCTTTTCTTCTGCTGTGCTTTAGTGTTTTCTTTGATTGAATATGTCTCGTCACTTGGCTGATTGCATAACAATTGAATTACGTTTAGACATTTATCGGCACTTCACTTGATTCATTTCATGCAATTGTCCAGCAGCCACTACAGCGGACGTTTCAATAACTCAACAGCTGCCAGTCTCTCTCTCTCTCTCTCTCTCTGCCAGCGGCCCCACTCCATCTGCTCCAGCTCGGTCCTCCCCCACACACACAATGGCCGGCCAGACAAATTGAATTCCCTTGCTAGATAGATGTTCTTTGAGAAGTCAAGTGTCGGCGCATGAACTCTATGCCTATTTTCATACAGCTCATAAGTGCTTTGCATCAACACCTTTGGCGTCCGCTATAAACCACACAAGTTTATATCATTCATTCAGAAGAAAAAACAAAATATGTATATCCCCATACAAAAAACAAAAACAAAAACAAAAACAATAAGACAAATAATAATCATTTCAAGTGAGCAGCCACATTTGAAGTGCTTGGCAAGGTCAATTAGTATTCGCATTGCTCACGGGTCGAATACGTAATTTTTGTGTTGTTAACTTTTTATTAGCTGCGGCCTCACAAACACACACACACACACACACACCAGCAGCTATGATATACATATATATATATATCAGACATAGAACTTAGCACAATGTACCCGTTCGTGTACTGCAATTAATACGATCGTGTGATTGAATCGATCGACGTTGGCTCTATCCAAGCGTCAAATTGTGTTGCCATTAGCCTTAGCCTTGCCCAGTCTCAACAGGTTTTCTGTGCAACATGTATTTTTGGCAACATTTTGAAACATTCCATGCTATATTATAGACTTTGGCATGTTTGGAATCTTCCCAAAGTAGATATTGCAATATGCCAAAGTTAAAGAGCTGGCGCCCAATTGTTTATTGGATAGAAATCTATAAATGATATTTATGACAAATTGCATAAATTACGAATATTTATCTGTAGTACAAACTTTTGTTTTGGCTTATAAATGGTTTATATAATTAATGATATGCATTAAATAAACTTGTATAGAAAGCATATAAATATATAATGAAATTTGTTGGCTAAATATTAAAAATAAATTCGGCAATCTTTCAAAACTCAAGATGATGTGCTTGAATGAATATAGAAATTATTTATCCAATTGATATTTTCCATTCGAATAATTTTAGTTCTTTACAGATACAAAGAATATTTAATTCATTCAGTGTTTGCTGATATAATCGACCTATCCCCGAGATTCATTCATATGTGCTGCTCGGCACAGAAAACTACATCTAGTCAATAGACATAAACTAGTTAGCACAGAATATAAACAGATGGTCAGCAATATATAGCGACAGCGTCGTCTCCGATGCACAATATAAAACTCATTCTACTTTTATAGACTATAGGATTTAGCAACGTGCCCGGGTAGTTCATTTTGTAGAATACGTTTATGGAGGTAATTTCAAAAGATTAGCAAGCTGGCTGAAGCTAAATCTAAAGCTATCCATAAATCTGTTTGTGCTTGCAGTAAATAGGGTTTTTTTCTTTCTGTGTTGTGCTCATTTAGTTTAGGTTCTCTCGCAATTGCATCTGCCTGTGAAACTCTATGCCTAGTTAAATTAAAATGGAAATTAAAATTCTGTGCTGCATTTTCGCTGGCTTTTGTGTGCGGAAATGTGAAAATGGAGAAAACTCTGCCCTAGAACAAAAAGCGTCACTCGGCCCACAATGTGAGGGGGAATCACGCGATTCGCTCGGATGTTGTGCTAGTTTTTACAGTTGAATGTCATAGAGTATAATGCATCTGGGAGATGAATAGATGTACACAGATACAGATACAGATACAGATAGACCAACTGCGCACGCTGGATGCGCGCTGCCAGTCTGGGACTGGCCTGGGAATTATTTGTATGCCCTTTGTTTTAAGCACCCTGTAAACATGATTATAAATATATGTATGTGTATATATGTATTTATAGTATTTTTTGCGCGAAAGTGCTGCCAGTTGGCAGTTGCCAGTTATTGTCAGCGACCAAATAAAAATTCACAATAGCCGCGGCAAAAATATGAAAACCGGTTTCAAGCGACGAACTGCGTTTCAGCTTATGCAATCAACGTTTCTAAATATAAAATGCAAATATCATGGGCAGAGCCCCTGCCCCCATCGCTCGACTTAATTGAGTCATTAAATGCTGCCAATCAAGTGCCAACTTTCTTTGGCTTTCGCCAAATTCACATCCTTAGCAAACTTTGTGCCCCATGAAATTCTTGCAGCAATATTACGTATACGCGGCGTTTGCCCAATTTCGCTTAATTGCAACGTGCTCAATTTTCGCTCTCTGCCATTTGGTTGCGCTCGAATGCATCGCAAGAGGAATTGAGTAAACTAGAAAAAAAAAATGGAAATAGAAAAAAATTAGCATAGTTCACAAATCGCGGCTTAACGAGATCCGCACCTGGCATCCATTCGAGTGGCTCTGATGTGGCACTGCAGTGTGGGTGGCGTGGCTTGGCTGGCAGGGGCAACCTTCGTGTTGGCTGCGTTGCACAACCGCCTGGCTGCGACAGCAATCAGGGACAATTGTTGGAGTGCAATCATAATGCACTAAATTCGAACCACGGGCCACTGTCAGCTGCTGCTGCTGCTGCTTGCTGAAGGTTGCCGTCGTTTTCAATTTGCACAGCGCTGAATTGCGTTGCCTTATGCAACCGCCGTGGGGGGCGGTGGAGAGAACAGGGGCGAACGGAAACGTAGACGCTGGCGGGCAGGCATCGTTAATTTCAATGAGATTTACTTGACATTCGCATACACTTGCGGTTAGTTAGATAATAGCTGTGTAATAATGTACTTAAAATAATCGACTCTGTCAAGATTTGGCAGGCCGAGTTTAGTTCTTGGCGATCAACGGGCTTTAATGTAATGATTACCTGATGATGATTATACATAAAAAAATAGAGAGAAGTATTACCAAATTTTCATTTGTATCTCAGAGATACATATATTTGCATTAGATTATTCTAGTTGTGAATTAATACTTTAAATAACTCTGCATCTTATTTGTATTTAACTTGTTCAATGTCAGCATTAAATTTTATTTAAATTTTGTTTAATGCGGCTTTTTGGCATTTTGATCGCATTTGAGGCAAAAGCAAATGCAAAAGATACAAATGGCTGCACTCGAAGTCGTATATGGTTAACGACAATTGCAAATGCATTTGGCTAATGCAATTCCAGATACGCAACTTGTAAATGCAATTTCAAATTTCAAATTTACAATTCAATGTAAATAAATTGGAATTGGCCAATTGGCCAGAGCCACAACGGCTGTTTTGCAGTTGACTGGGCCCAAAAGTGCAACGGCTCGGTGTAGTGAATGTATGTATATGTGTATGTGCTGATGTGTGTGTTTACATTCCTACACACACACACACACACACTTGACGGCATCATCAGGTGTTCGCCTTTGGTTCGCATCGATCGAGTGGAAAATGCCAATGTTGTTTACCTCAAATACATTTTCTTCAACAGCTAAGCTGAGCTAATAATTAAGAGCAGTTCACTGACTTTATCTTTGCAGACCTATACATATATCTAAATATCTTATATAAAGAAAGGTAAAGGCGTGGCAATAAGTTTGTCAATCGGTAGCGATGCGTGAGAAACGTCAACTTGTCTGTTAAAGCGCAGCTCTGGCAGCGAAATTTCCTGACACGACATCAAAACCAAGCGCAGCTTAAGCATATATCCACACACACACACACACACACACACACACACACACACACACACACACACACA
>NW_022045867.1:452975-577501 GCF_001654015.2 Drosophila navojoa
ACACACACACACACACACACACACACACACACACACACACACACACACACACACACAGATAGTCACTATAATTAAGCTAGCGTCTCTGATTATTTATTAGCCAGACACGAAATCTTTTTGGCACACTTTTTCCACTGCTTGCCGCTCATCTTTTATGAAAAGCAAATTCTTGAGCTGCTTTAGTCAGGGGCACGCGAAAAGCCAGTAAAAAGCGTAGCGTATTCGCTTATCTTTGAGATTTGCTTTTCGGGCATTTTCTAGCTGATAAGTCGAAATTATTTTTTGTGTAATGGAATTTTGTGTGTTATCAGCAACTGAGGCGTCCAGCGAGCGAGCGAGCGAGCGAACGACTGCCATTGGCACAGCGCACGTTGCGCAATTTCCATTGTATCTGCGGGTTATTGGCATTTTCTTGTCATTCAGTTAGTACTACATAATGTATATGCTTCATTGCGCTTTGCTTGCTGACCATACCATATTTGGCTCATAAATAGTTGTGAATTCACTACGCAAGTAGTTTCTAGATTTGATTTCAGTTTTAATACTACGATTAGATGCGAGTTTATTAGTCTTGCTGTTAAATTGAATCGAATTGATAACGAAATGTTGTGTGTTGTACGGTAGTTAGTTAGGTTTATATATACATACATATATACCTATATGGCATATGTATATACCATATCCGACTCTGATAACTTGTGGCCTAGCACAAGCTTTTCACTTTTGAAGACCACAATTGGCGTTGATTGCCTTTGTGGCTTAACGAGTCACACGCTTGGGCTTAGCCTTCTAGAAGTTTATATTTTAATAATACCAATTTCAATTAGCTAAACAATTGTAATTTGCTGTAGGTAATTGGCAGGTGTGTGTGTGTAACAAATGTTATAAGATATTAGAGAAATAGAGAAGCATAACTTATAGTAGTATAACTTTGTTATGAAGATGATAACGGAAAACCTTTCCTTTCATCTATTCATATAGGTTCATATAATGTGAATATATTAGAGGATTTCAGTCAGCGCATAGAGCTAAAGTTATCCCAGAGTTTAGTTGTAGTTCACTTCGATAGCCGCCGCTGTGGAGCAATTCATTTAGATTGCTCTTGACCCGGTTTTCACAGTTGGGCAGGCAGCAAATCTACGAAAACTGTAAACCATAAAGTTCATCTGAAAAGCGAAAACTCGAAACATATAGTATTTGTACAGTTTGTTTACTCGTACGTTCGATCTTAATGGGGCGTACTTTCTGATTGCCCAACACTTTTTGTAGCTGCGTCATGCGGCGTCACGTGCCGTTAAGTACTTTGATTTTGGATTTGATATCTATGCAAATCACGTGCCCTCGCCACAGCCAAACAAAGCCGATCTCAGTGCTTGATCTAGTGTGTCTACCTGCTGCCGCTTGAGCAACAATCAGCCAGTCAGCCAGACACACAGTCAACACTCGGCGGTGTCTTCCATTTGCACAGCGCTGTTAAACGGCACGGCACAGATTCAAATTGTATCTACGAATGGCCTGAAAATGTGTCTTAAGTCGCACTAGCCAACTAGAAGTGACACTCTATTAGCTTTTTGCTTTGCTCTTGCCTCTATTTTGTGGCTCATAATGAGTAATATGCTAAGTGTGAGCTCATGATTTGACCGCATTGCCGGCCAAAGGCACAGCTGACAGAGGGAGTGAGAGAGAGTGAGAGAGAGAGAGAGAGGGAGTAAGGGAGAGCGATACATGCAAAGTACCTGGCAGATACCATATAATGCATACTTATGGGTACACATAGATATATTCAGAATTGCCTGTGATTGATTAGCATGGCTCTATCATATGCCTGGGCACGACCGCTAGCACTTATATAACGCATACGATCCATTGTCCGGTCGCCAACTCTACTCAATATACATACATATATCGTATATATATTTTGAGCTAATTTTTATATATCGCAGCCAAGCACAGCAGCGTCACATTTTTCACGTTTCAGCCAAAAATAAAAAGAAAATAAACAAAAGTTCCATACACAAGCAAAAAAAAGATATGCCATTGTATGTGTGAGAGTGTGCGAAGATTAACGATAAATTAATGTACGGTAATTATCATTTTTGGCAAATGAATCGAATATACAAATTTGTTTTTGTTTTTGTTTTTGATAACTTTTGACAATAAAAAAAGCATAATGCAATTAGGAGACAAATATGTATATGAAATTATCTGGAATACAAAAAAATCCAAAATTCTAATTAGAAGAACAGAAAAGCCAAACACTTTTTGAGCTGAAGGTCAAAATTAAAATTAATTAAAGTAAAATTTCAAATAAAAAGATTTTGATAAAATGTATATAGTTTTACATGAAACACTATAAAGTTTTTCGCCAAGTGTATGCATGTGCTTCGCTCACTCACATCTCTTTCAAGTTCTATTCGCGCACTCTTTCTCTTGTGCTCTTCGTTCATACCAAAAGCTTTAAGCGAGCGCACATACACACACACATGTACACTAATGCCTATATGTGTGTGTCTAAGTATATAGATACATGCTCTGGGCCCAGTAAATTCTTTGCAGTTGGCAAAAATATTTGCATTTTCTATTAGCCAGCTATAATGCGGGCCTATACTAGATGCAGATATCTAGCTACATACATACAAACGCGCTTGTACATGCATACATATAAATGTATGCTTCTATAAGACAGATAATAGGTATTTACATATTCTGAGCAGTAAATTGATTTACGACTGCGCTTTTAACTGCACTAATTACATTTGACAGTCTTTGCGATGAAGCCAAACAAATTCAATTCAAATCCATTCCCAGGCATTGACTGGCCGTTGCGTAGCGAAATGTTTTTCGAATAAATAGAAAACGTGTAAGGCTAATTGCGAAGAGCAATGCGGAGCGGGTTAGATAAACAAACACAACAAGCGTAACGAGTTTCAAATCAAACAACAAATCAAAAATGTGGAGAAAAGTCCAACTATAAAAATTCAATGTAAAACATAAAAAAATGGGGGTAAAAAAATTGAAAAAAAAAATTCAAATAATTATTGAATGAAATGCCTAGAAATGGTTAATAATCGCAGGCACATTTGTTGTTTAGTTTTTGTTGTTGTTGTTGTTGTTGTGGCTTTGTTTTCGCCTTTCAAATGCTCGTAGCCAGCGGATATTAACGATGTCTGAAGCTTAGACAGGTTTTCCATTATTTTTATGTCATTATAAACATTTACCCCACATATGTATGCGTGTGTGTGTGAGTGTGAATGTGTGTGTGTGGCTGTTTATTTCCGCTGGGGACAGTTTTTGTTTATTGTATTGCCGTGTGGATAGTTTCGAGCAACAGGTTCTTTTGTAGCTGAATTCTTAAAACTTACGTAACTTAATTCAACATACGGCCAAGCTCATTTCTTCCGAATGATATGCATATATGTATGTCTGCCAGATATTGCTTAGCCATTAGCAGTTACAGTTATTTGTCGCATGCTTGTCTCATTATGTTCCATTTCTATTTGGTTATTTTCGAGTTGTTGTTTTTTTCAGCTAATGCTAATAGATAAATCATGGCAGTTCGGTGCGAGAGACTCTAGCATAGATAAATATTAGTTATTTTCATTGGGCACTTCAGTCAAACTTTCTACCGAGTTTCACTTTCCACTTGCTTAAGCTTAAAGCAATAACGTCGCATCGAATGCGAAAGAAAGCCCAAACGCAGAGTCAAGAGAGCGAAAGAGAGTGAGTGCGCACCTATCCGCACCAATGGGAGAGAGCAGGACAGCCATCTGATATGTATTAAATGAAATTATGCAAATGAAGCCAAAGTTGAAAACGTCGCATAAACAAATCGAATTTGTATTCGATTGCGCAATGAACTGTTTTAATTTACATACATACCTACATGGGTCGATTAAAGCGAATGATATATGTATGTATTTACACATGTATGTATGTACAAAGTCTGCGCTTTTATGCACAGCGAAACGAATGAAATTGTGTTATTGCTGCAAATATATTTTATTTAGTTCCTCTGCTTTCCATTTGTGTTTAAATTTAAACAAGATTGATTTGATAACGGAGTAGTATTTTGGAATATAATTAAATTAGAAAATAAAAATAAATAAAGTAAAATATATAAAAATAATAATTTAATAAAAATAAAAAATAATAAAAATAATATTAAAAATAATATGTAAAAATAATAATATATAAAAATAATATATATAATAATTAAAAATATATATAAATTAAATAAATTAAAAATGTCAAAACTTATTAAAAGCTTTATCAAATAAATTAATTAAAATATATTTGATATTTTTATAATTTCGACAAATATTGAACTTAATGATTCCCTTTAAAAAAAACTTTATTCAATATATCTAATCTATTTCTAATCTAATTATAAAACGTGTATAATGGGCATTTCATTGCTAGACTTTCAGCTTGTCGTCCCATTTTCAATTAGTTTGGTTAGCAAATGAAAATAATTGTTTATGTAAACCCGACGCTGTTATTAATAACTATTACTAACACGATATATGATCTGTGCTCAGCTACTCGTAGATTATACTTTTCTGTTAGCACGTTTCTGAGCTGCTAACTCGATCTGAGATAAAGTGTAAGTCATATGACTTACTGTCTGGAGGGTGTGTGCGTATGTCTGTGCGAGTGTGTGTGTGTGTGTGTGTGTGTGGAGGGTCGTAATTGAAAACCGGTTACTGCCCACAACAACAGTTGATACTTTTTTTTAGTTTATTTAATTTGTTGTATTTGTTTTCGTTATTTTTTGCTGTCATCGTCGTTAGAGTCAATCGCTGTAGTTTATATGGAGAATGTTTTGGTTTTTACCGCTAACCGCAGGCAACAAGTTGAAAATGTGCTTTTGTGGTAATAGGTTAGCTCTTTAACTGACAAACACGCACGCACACACACAGAGAGAGAGAGACTTAGCTGTGTTACATGCATAGTTTGCATGCCATTAAACCAGGCAGCTGAGGCAGCAGCAGCAGCAGCAGCACTTGTCAGCATTGGCAACGGCCTCAACTCTAGCCGCCAGGCGGTGCCATGGGCTGGCAGCTTACAAGGCGTGGCACGCTGCTCTGACACCGATCTACTCGTGGCACATTTTCCATACCCATTTCTCTTATTCATTTGCCGCCTGCCATTCATCTCTGCTCCCGCTCCGCTCTCTCAGCGACGTCTCTCTCGCACTTTGGCCGCCGGCAACAATTTCTACAAAAACTTTTCTTCTGCTTGGCAATTGTTTTTGTTGCTGCCGTCTTGTTGCCCGTTTATGTTTAATATTCCCTTTTTATTTGCACTGCCTGCTGTTGTAGCTAGAATAGTTTCTAGTTTAGCTGACGTTGCCATTGCTAATACCCTAGACAGACAGCCTAACGGGTTGCATTAGCCAGCATTGATTTCATTCAGAAAATTCGCTTGATATTTATGTGCAATCGCTGTGAATGCCTCAGAAATTGTTTGACTCGATGGCCCAGCACAAAGTGGGCTTTGGTGGTTGTAGTTGGTAACTGGTGGTCGTTGCCCACTTTTGCTTTGGCTTCTTTCTCTTTTTGTTTTTGTTTTTTGTTTGATTGTCTTCTTGTAGCAGTTGCCAGTAGATTGCTTCAAAACTGGGCCAACGCTTGCTTATACATAGTATATCCCAGCGCACCTCGCTCCGCCCCACCCGCCTTTTACAATATGTCGGCTGAAGCACTTTACTTTTGTTTGCCAGCCCATCATGATGGGTGTCTTTGTGTGTGTGTGTGTGTGTGTGTGTGTGTCTGTCTGTTGTCTACTTTTGCTTCGATTTATATTTTATGTGTTGCACTTTTTGAAAGTTGATTCACATTTTGCAGCTACATGATACTTGTGCATCTGGCATCTGGTATCTCGTAGGCCGGCGATGTTGTCATCGTTGTTGTCTTTTATGTGACTCCTCTGTACGCCCACGCCTCATGCTCCATGCGCCACGCCCCTATCACAGCGAGCTCTGTGTCTGGCTTGAGGCCAAAAGCTTAGCCCACGGTTTTCTTGCTCTACGCACATGTTGCATGCGTGGAATTAGCCAGCCAGAAAATAAACTTTTGGTCCACATCTTGTATATATGACTATACTATATATAGGTGCTCGTACATATAGCGACAGCCAGTGCGAGAGATAGCACAAAATTTTAAAATAAATGACACACGCTAGATATATGTATATACATACATTTATATGTATATGTGTATATATATGTATCTGCATATACTCTATATTTACCGTCTATAGCTGGGACAGTTCGATGACGCAAACTTGCTGCGAGACTTTACAAATATGCTTGCCATATACATTTGGTAAGAAGGACAAGTGCCAAGTGTTCTGAGACCTGTAGAGCGGAAGTGGAAAGGCTGCGGTTATGGCCAGCACGGTGCCGCGATAGCCACACAAAGTCCAATCATCCGCCAATAACGCAATCATATCTATTCATATCTATCTGCATTGAAGTTGAGGCAGCTGAGGGACTAATTGACACTGAAATTGATAATAAATTTCGTGTGTTTGTGTATGTGTGTGTTAATTAATAAAGCTATGCCTGCCCTGGCCACACACACACACACATTCACAGTCATGGAACGCCCACACCTAATCATACGCTGCATTTGGTTAAGGTTTTCTACACGTGGGCTCAAAGCATTTATATACACAGGTTGGTTATACCATACAGGTGTGTGTGTGTGTGTGTGTGTGTGTGTAACTGCAGTCTTCGATTTACCAATTAAGGTTAACAATAACAATAACAAAATCAAAAACAGTTAAGACCCGGCTGGTTCTTTTAGCTTTTGCCGGTTTTCAGTTACGAAAATGGTCATCAAATGCGTCAACAGGTTGCTGGGAAACTGCCCACAGTAAAGCTATCGCTGTGTGTGTGTGTGTGTGTGTGTGTGTGTGTGTGCTGGTCAGTGTGTCCATAAAAGGTTTTTATGTGTGCTGAATGTGACCATAGTGATACGATGTGTGTGTGTGTGCGTTTGTGTGTGACATACACTGAACGAATAGGCAGAAGCTGCATTTACTTTACTTTTGTTGAATGAAACATGAAACAGCTGCGCTTATATGGGGCTGTGACAACAATAAAACGAATCAAGTTTATATATTTTTTCTAAATATTTGTTAATGTCATAAGTGCTTAGAAGAGCCAGGAAGAAATGTTTAGCAGTAAATATTATGCAAAATATGTAACTACTTTGATATGTACATATATGTATATGATATATATAGATAAATATTTAAATATATAAATATATATACAAATATATACAATTATTCAGAGCATATGTATTCTTCCATATTCCAAAGATGAAATAGTTCCCATTTCGTCGCGCTTTTTATAACCAACTCATTCACAATGAAAATTTTCCCTGCCTTCATTAAGTTTCAAGGGCATTCGCGTTTCGTCTTGTTTGTTATTTTAACGACTTTAACGCTTGCCTCCAATTACCTGCCTTAGCTCATTTAACATGCGTATCGCATATATGCGTTCGGGTTAATCATTCATAACGGGTCGCGTTCAGTGTGAGCACTTAAGGCAACGTTTCCTACAGAGGAAGTGCTCTACGAGTTTTGGGCGAATTTTAGCACACAGCTCTGGCACATTAGACGAATTATCTTAGTTGTTTGCTTGAGCTTATCTAACTGTTATATCTGTGTAGAATGCTGATTCGTTATCTAGTTATCTCATTTCAAATATTTGCACAGCTTGTGCTTGTTTGGCTTTGTGACGAATATGCTAATAGCAGCAGAAAGAAGCTAGCCTAAAATTTGCATTGCGTATACGCATAGTTGTGCAGCTTGCAGCTGTGACACAGTTGATTGCACACACAAACACTCTCTCACTCTCTTTCTCACTCTCTCTCTCTCTCTCTCTTTCTCTCTTTCTGTGCAGCCTCTTTTATTGTTTGTTTGTTCTGTGTGGGGTCACACATCTGAGGCGTGGGCGTTGCTGAAAACTGTTACAAGGTTGTGTCAGCAATTGACAACTTATCAACGCGCCACCCCCCGCCCTCCTCCTCTGCGCTGCTCTGCTCCGTTTACCACATTCCAGTTTTGATTTTTTTGTGTAGTGGCAAAGTGTTTAGCAATTCAAGTGCCTGCAGCCACAAATTGACCGGAGGCTGCCGTCCGAATTGCGTTCTTAACCCCAATCGGACGTGAACGTGGACGGACATGTGGCAACAGATTTAGCGCTTTGCTAAGTTTTATTCTTCTTTATTCTCTTGCTGTTGCTGTTCCTCTTTTCTATGCTATTTTTTGCGAGTTGAGACATGTAAAAAACTGAACAAAAACCTAGCCGGGCCACAGGCAATGCTTGCCAAATGATTTTTCTTATTTATAAATGCGCCATTTGCTGGCTACACAGTCTGTCTATGTATGTGTGCGTGTGTGTGCGTGTGTGTGTGTGTGTTTTGTGCTCTTAGTGTTAAATGCCAATGAAATATGTTGCCACTACAGTGGTAATTGGGCTTGGATTACGTACGTGGTCGGGCTTGAAAAGAGCAAATGCCCACACTTGAAGTCACTTTAAGCTATGACCTTGGTCTACACCCGCCCACGCCGACACATCTATGCATGCATACACTTGCTTTGTATTGGTATTTTCATTCAAATTTAATTCACTTGCAGATTCTACAAAATTTGGGCAAAGTTGATCGCACCGCAGATGAGATCTTTGATGATCATTTGAATAACTTCAATCGCCAGCAAACAAATGCCAACAAATTACAAAAGGAGTTCAATAACTATATAAGATGCATACGCGGTAAGACTTTAATCTGTCATTCAATTAACTTTTAATTCATATACTTAAAAACTAATATAATTGACAGCCGCACAAACCGCCTCAAAGTCGCTGATGGATGCCGTTTGTGAAGTCTATGAGCCACAATGGAGCGGCTACGATGCTCTGCTGGCACAAAGCGCCGCCTCGGAGAGCTTGTGGCTGGACTTTGCACACAAATTGGGTGATCAGGTGCTGATACCGCTGAACACATACACCGGACAGTTTCCCGAAATGAAGAAGAAGGTGGAGAAACGCAATCGCAAGCTCATTGACTACGATGGCCAACGTCACTCGTTCCAGAATCTGCAGGCCAATGCCAACAAGCGCAAGGATGATGTTAAGGTAGATATAGATATCTATGTGTAGGACATATACCTTTACTTCATTGTCTTCTTACCTCTGGTTTCCTACAGCTAACCAAAGGCCGTGAACAATTGGAGGAAGCACGTCGCACCTATGAAATTTTGAATACGGAACTGCACGACGAGTTGCCCGCCCTCTACGATTCGAGAATATTATTTTTGGTTACCAATTTGCAGACACTGTTCGCCACCGAGCAGGTGTTCCACAATGAAACGGCCAAGGTATCCACAGAGAGAGATAATCGTATAAATCTAACACTAATTACTTCAATATCTCTTTTAGATCTATGCGGAACTTGAGGCAATTGTTGATAAACTGGCTACAGAATCGCAGCGTGGCTCAAATACGCTGCGCAAGCAAGCAAGTAAGCATATCATGATTCAACATATGTACATATATCATTTATGCATGTCAACAATTTTGTTTTTGTTCGATTGTCGCACAGTAAATGCCATCAAGACGTCGAGTCCAGTGCAATCGCCAGTGAACAAATTGAATAATGCCAATGCCAACAATAGCAACTATCAGAATCAAATAACCACAAACGGCGGCTCCAGCCTGGCCAACAGTCGTAAGTAGTAGACGCCCTTGAGGTGCTCTGTTTGTCTCTCTCTCTCTCTCTCTCTTTCTATATTTTTGTGTACTCGATTAATTTTCAATATTAATTTTTAATTATTTATGAAGTTTTACGCATTTACGTTTTTTATTTTGTTTATTCTTTTCGCTTTTCCCCCTTTTTTGTGTTTCAATAAAAAAAAAAAACAAATGATAAATTATAAATTGCTCAAAACTGTAAAAAAAATTCCATTACATATCGCCAAAGTGTAAAATAAATTCCCAATTATTAATATATGTATAAACCCAAAAAAAGAACTCAATATAATACACAATATATAAAATATTTGTATATATTTCATATATTATTATCTATCTTATGCACCTATATTATATTTTTTATGCAAAATTTAAAGGCGTTTTTTGAAGTTTTTTTTTTAGTTTTTGGCAATTTATAACGGCAAAATTTTTATTTAGTTGTCGCCAACTAATTTGATGAACTTTCAACATTCCAATTGTTAGAGGGCTAAATTCTTGTTACTTGTATTTTGTATAAATTTTTTAAATGTAAATATTTGGCAAGAGATTTTTTATTGGTCTGGTCTAGTTAATTAGTTATTAATTGATGCACTCTAATTGAAAACAATATTTGAATATCTATATTTTATTGAATCGAATCGCAGGCCGCTAAAAACAAATGGAATGTTGTCAGTTGTTGCTTTTTCTTTTTGCAATCTGAACAACAACAACAAGATTTACCCAATGTGCCCTTAACAATGCATGTGTTGAGTTATATTTTTACTTTTTCTCTCTTCTTTTATGAATTAAACAAATGTATTGTTTTTGTTGGAATGATGCTAACCCTACCCAAAAATAAAACGAATAAATTAACAACAAACACCACACATTTAATAAATAAACAAAACACAACAAAATCAATATCAACGTATAAAAAAAATAAAAAATAAAACCACACACACACGCATCAATATATAAAATAAAAACAAAACAAACAAAAAATAGCAACATCCACAAGCTCGTCAATGCTTGAGCCACGATTTGATTCAGTTTCTTCAACGCCAGAGCCGACGCCAGAGTCGGCACAGCTTTCAGACAGCCCCGTGCAGCAGCTGGAGAGGGCAGCCGCAGGAGCAGCGGCCGCGGCAGCGGCAGCAACTAATGGCATCAGCACCACAATAACCACAACAACAAAGCTGGTGGAGAACGCTGAGCTAAGCAGCCCCAATGCGAACACAACAAAAACAACAACGACCACAACCACAACAGAGGAATCAACCAGTGAAATGGCAGCCGATGGTAAAGAGACAACGACAACAACCACAACAACAACAACAGCAGCAGCAGCAGCGACGGCCGCATCAAATGGCAACAACAATGAAGTGGCAACAGCACCACCCACAGCCACTAGCGCCAGCAGCAACTCCACCACCACTACCACTACGGCAAAAGAGCCCGGCAAGCAGCCAAAAGAGCTGCCGGATGGTCAGTCGAATGCCAATGGCAATTCGAGTTCGCTTGAGGAGCACAAGCAAAAGAAATTAGGTAAAGAAACAACAACAACAAACACAAATACAACGCACTCAGTTACAGATACAGAAACAGTTAGCGTTAGCCAAAATCAATTAGTTAATAGCCAAACTGTTAATAAGCATTCTAATAAAAATCCCTTCGACGAAGATGACGAGCGCATCTACGAAGTGCCCAAGGGTGAGTAAGCTCCCACAATCTACGAACAAAAACTTCCAAACTGGGTCTGTCTGTGCATTTACTTCTCTACACACTTGTGTCTGTCTGTCGTTTTGCTGTCTCTCGTTGGGCGCCAACCACCAAAATCCACCCACTCACTCAGCACAATTTTTGAAAGTCTCTGTATTGTCTAATTTACTATACTGAACGGATTCACTTGGTTGCCCAAAAGAGCCTGAGAGCGTCTGACAGCGGATTGTCTATTGTACTATATTGTATCTCTAAAAAGCTTCAGTTTCTGTTGATGATGTCCTGTATCTGTACTCCGTAAACTTAACCGCAAATTGTATACAACTGGGCCAAAGCATGTGCGTTTCGGGCGAATCAATAATTTATATATATATATAATATTCGATTCTCAGGCGAGTCTACATTTAGCGGTGCATTTTCATACAAGTATTTAAATAAATCTCGCATCATTCTATTACACAACTTGGATTGCAAAGTAAACAGCTGTTAAGATTTGAATTTCGGTTACAGCTCTGTAGAGTTAACATACTTGTGTGTCGCCGTCTAACCATAGATGGCGCTAGCTGGCAACTGTTTACTTTGAAATGCACATTGAGCACATTCACTACAATTATCTGTTTCACGCGACTCATCTGTCTACTATTCTACTAGATTATATGCTTGCATATATCGTTGTCACACACAGAGCAATTGGATATACAAACTGTAGAATTAAATTCTTGAAGCTGCTCTAAATTTTAAGTGGGAATTGTTGGTAATAAAATGTAAACAAATCAAAATAAAACACTGGTTGCAGGTGTCTATCAGCAAGTAGGCTCTCTAGTCTTAAGTCGTACTCACTCATTTGATCATCAAACAAACAAACAAACATCGCTTGCACGTTCGCTGCCTAAGTCTTTTGTTTTTATCGATGGAGCTAATTGCCGACGTAATAATACCTAAAAGCTACCTATTAAACCCGACTAACCCATATAGGCTGCGAGTTGTGTTTTTTTTTCTTATTACATACATTAACAGCAAGCTCTGTTCTTGCCTATGCGTTTTGTGCACTAAAAACAGAGTTAATGCATATCTATATCTATATCTATACATAAGAATAATGTAATTGTACAGCAATCGATGCTACTTAATGACAAATCTTTCCTGAATTGAGAGTATAAATCGAACTTGGACTTTATTCACAGATGCCAATACCGCCGATTTGCCACCTGGTGTGCTATATCGCGTTAAGGCGACCTATGGCTACGTTAAAGAGGATGTCGACGAGCTGAGCTTTGAGATTGGTGACATCATACGCGTCATCGAGTACGATGATCCCGAGGATCAGGTAAAACTCTTTTCGTTACCACACACTGAAATTGCTGTTAAGACTTAAGAGAATCCCTGTTTGTGAGTTAAAGCATGCGCTAGTTGCCCCTCCGAGTGTTGTGATTGAGAATTTCATTACTTGTTTTTATTGAATGCAGTTTTTTATTACCAATTTACAGGAGGAGGGCTGGCTAATGGGTCAAAAGGAAGGCACAAACGAGAAGGGCCTGTTTCCGGCCAACTTTACGCGTCCCATTTGAAAAGCTGACGCAGCGACGATGACGGGATAAATTCAAAACAACTACAGCAACAAGAACCAGAACAACACCAACAAGAACACCAACTTCAGCCCCCTATTTTTGTTATACAACTTATATATACAAAAACAAAAAGAAAACACTTTTTACATACATATTATACAAATTTTTAAGAACGAACTTAAATACTTTCGGCCAAATTTTAACACAGCGCTGCGTCGCCTTATACATAATTATATTCATTTTTCTCCTGTCCATAAGCTCCACTAGCTGGGGTCATGATTTTTGTAAAATTTACTGTTTGGATTAATTTGTAATTCGTACTTGAATAAACAGTCGTGTATTTGTTAGAGCAGTGCTTCCAAACATTATTTTAAATATAATTATTATTACTATTACTCTTCTTATTGTTGAGAGAAATGATTGCACATAAAAAATATTTTGAAAATGTTTCATAAATATTATTTTCCTAGTTGTAAGAGAGATAAACACAAACACAGACATAAACACATACACACACACACACACACACACACACACACACACACACGTAAAACATATTATTTGTTAAATCTATTATTGTGCTCATAATTAATACGAACAAAATGTATCTAAATTATAATTTGTTAGAATACCAAAAGGTACAGACGAACAAGTTAACGCATATCACTCGATGAGGACCATGTTTCAAACATCTGCGAGTCGAGAGGAAGATAACCTTTTGTATATGTATGTACATGTAGTACGAGTTTTTTTGATAGTCAATTGAATGTTGTGTTTTATATTTCTTTTATTGGAAAGAAGAGACCGGAAATAAGCTTTTTGGCATTTCTTTGGTATAACGGAAGACGACATTAAATTGCTTTAACTCAATTAAATTAAAATATAAAATTTGTAGCTGTTATTTAGATGAAATGAAAAACCGGGAGAAATTCTCGAAATACATAACAAGAGCAGGCAGCTTTATAACATTGAGAATAGTCACTAACAGAACCATAAACCCTTATTATAATTTTGTTAAATAAATCGAATAAATTGATGATATCCAGTTGAAGTTCGTTGGCGCCAATAGAATCGAGAAGCACAGAGAACCGAAATACCCTATTTTTGTTTTTCTAATCTGTATTGTAAAGTTATTATATTAATATTATTTAATTAATTTAAACTTTATTTATCGCATGATTACATTGAACAAATGATAATAATTTACAGCAAATCAAATAAAACATAGATTAAACAAAAGAGCAGCGTATGTTTATTAATGAAAAAATAAATCTTTAGGAGCTTCTCTTGTACAGTCTTGATAGTCTTACACTCTTCTAGTTTAAATAACGTATTTTGAATGTGCAGCAGAAAGGCCCATATCATATATGAAACAATACCGATAGTTTTCTACCTCAATTTGTTTGTGCTGGTCACCCATATTGAGCGATTTCTTGAAAGCTGGTCCCATTATATAAATATCGTTATCCGATATACAATCGATATTTAGTTGTCTGCTGTACCATTGCTAAAAATTCTTTGAGCAGCCCTGGTAAATGTGAACGTATGACGTCAAAAATTCTGCGCAATCGAAATTGCGCACGTCTAAGTGTTACCTTGTAAATTTCATGCAATCATGCTCCTATGTCGGTGACTCTTTCGTGTGTGTTGGTGTTGCGTTAATAAAAAAGTGTAAATACTTAAGAAAATTTAAGAGTTGACAAAGCAAAAAAGTCACTACGGGTCGTGTGTTAACGTTAACCGAACAATGCAAAATCAAATATGTTGTGAGTTTCAATGGAATATCGACGCACCGACAAAATCCAGCAGCAGCAATAGTAGCCAATTCTAAAATACCATCCCCAACTCACTTGGAGTTCATTCAGTTTAATTTGAAATTTGGGCGTAGTTTTGTGCGGGTAGATACCTAATGAAATCATGAGCATAGGCAAAAATAATGGCACATAATTGTTAAACAATTCGGCGTGCCAGAATCGACAATTTTTCTGGCCAAAATTTTTTCATGTTCGTTTTTGCCTCGCCCTCGCTCTGTGTGTATAGCAGTGCGCGTGTGTGTATAGAGGTGCGAGCGAAACAGATATACAGCTACAGGGCACTATCTATCTATCCTATCAGTGATATCTGTATGTCTTATTTGCATTTTGCACTTATGCTTATGTTGCTCATTGAGCACATTTCATTTGTTAAATAATTGCATTTCGTGTTTAATTTATTTGCACTTGCCATCAAGCGCAGATGCCCATGCAATTGCTAACGTTTGCACAGCCAATTTTAGCGGTGACAACACTGCAGTGCACTGCTTGCCCGAGCAAACAGCATGTTTTGGCATTATTTAGCACATTTTGCGAACCCGAACAGTAAATTCTATATAATTTTTTTTTTTTTTTTACAAAATGCAGTGGGTGCTAAATGGGCATAAAAAGTTTATGTTACTATACCCGCATACTACAAATTTGGAAAACCCCACAGCCGTCGTCAGTGTTCGTTAAATTTACTTTAGGACCATAACTCCATGTCAATTCTTCATTTAATCACAAAATAGTTGCTCATAGCAGAACTTTTCGCTATTGGGTGGGGTGCGTGGGAGGATTTTGCTGGTGCGGCTGCTTCTGCTGTTGCTCCATATAAACGAAGTGTTTCCCAATCATACATTGAAAATGTTAAAGTATATGTAAATGTAAATGTTCTTTTTATTGCAGTTCCACTGCATACCGGAAAATAAACAAATACAAGAAGCATAAAGTATGCAGAAAATTAAATACAAAAGGAGCATTTAAGTGTTGCGTGTGAAAGAAAAGCAAAAAAACAAAAAATAAGAAATTAACCGTTGTGCTCGTCGTCATATAAAATTTTCGTTTTAAATTACCAAATAACAAATTAGAAATCTTCGTTGCATTTAAAGGAAGAAAAACTGATAAATATCAAGCACAAAGTGGAACAAGTTACAAAAGCACAAAACTGAACAGACAAATGCAACAGTAACGAAATTAGTTAAAATAATTATGCATATAAAAACAACTACACACGTTCCTTAAAACTAATGTTTTCCAAACGCAACTAAATCAAACGATAACGATTAACAAAAAACAAAAAATAAAAACAAAATAAACGACACGTCGTGAAGCAACGGAAACATCACCTCATAAAGCATAACCACATAGGAATTAAACATACATATACATACGCACATACATACATACATACTACTTATATGCATAATTTATATACATATATATAAAAATCCAAACAAAAAACGACACCGATTTAAATTAACTGCAGGGAAACAATACGATAAACCAGAAAAGCAAACAACTTTTTTATTATTATTATTATTTAGTGCTAGTACATAAAACGACCAGAGACTCTAATTTGATTAACAATAAGAAGCTCATCAAGTGAAGCAGCAACATTTGGATATTCTCGTCTTATAAAGTGCATTCATCGTCATCGTCGTCGTCAATAGCCTGCAGCTTGGCTTCGCTTCATTCATATGTCTCTGCTCATCGGCATACACAACCGATAGATTAATGCGTAAGTATGGGTATATACATATATATACATGTATAGATTTAAAAGCTGTGCATAGTGAGTGGGTAGTCAATAGAGACTCTGCCAAGGCAAGGTACTTTTATATAAACTATTATATTTAATTTAATAACTTTCCACTTGATGATGTCGAGACTTGAAACTTGCTGGAAAACGGAAAAGTTTATCATATATCGAAGTTTTGTAGCTCTTCAAAACTTTATGCAACTTAGTTACGTCCAGTTTAGCGTACATAGAGATAGAAGATATCTTATGCTACATCTTAGACACTTGTTGCTAAGCCTTTTGCACATTTTATGCTATACTTTCTTAGGCCAGATAAGGGTTATGAATAATAATGCGGACCAAAGCTATATATATATACATATACAAATGGCTTATGAGTAATGCCGACAATTAACTGAATGCAGTCAGTCAGTCATTTGTTATGATACCCTGTTGCCCTCAAAAGTGGGTGTGGGTGTGGACGTGTATAGGGGTTGGTGGTTGGGTCTAGTATGTTTGACCAGGGAACTTGCGACAAACCTGTTGAAATTTGTATTTATTTGGCAAGCCAAGCGTATTCGTGTTGGTGTTGGTGTTTATAGGGCGAGGATGAGGTGGCGATCAACAGTATAGTCTATATATACAATCGTATAAAATTGTTGAACCTTTTTAACAAGCGACCCGAGCTTCTGCTGAGTGCGCCTTATCAAGCTGCCTCCAACTCATCTAGAAATTCAGAGTTTATCTCAGTTTCTTTATCGGACTAGTGCTACCGTTTGTTGTCTAATGTGCCTGATAATCGCTTCACCCACTTATTCCCTCTGAGTTGACTTTGATTTATAAACTATGCAGTGCGTATGCACGGTGGAATACCCTGTTCTTTTTTTTTTTAATAATCTAAAGTAACTGCATTGTTTATTATCTACAAAATGCCTATAGATACGATTTTTCCTTCTTGTTTTTGTTTTTGGTATATAGTATGGCAATTAATTTGCTTTTTTATGTTGCCAGTTTCCGAAAACAATTTAAATTGTTTACATGCTTATTACGTGCAGTGGGCGCCTCTGGAATGCCTAGCGAAATAGTTAGGGAACATCGCTAATTGTTTTTTTTTTCTCTTTTTTTTTTTTTTTTGGTAATTTAATAATTTTTGCCCGTTGCACGCAGACACAAACACAGACAAACAAAACAGAAAGTGTAATCAACCTTTTTGTGTGTATATTTAGTATGTATAAACATTATATATATGCGAGTATGTATGTATATGTGCATTAATATGTATAAACGAGCATTGCTCATATGCTGGGCCACATTTTTATGTATACAAAAACCGCAATACTCTACTTACTTATTGGAAACCACACATAATTCTAGAAATTCGGAAATATAAATATCAGTTATGAATAAGAGCTATTTACAATGTTTACAAAACATAACACAGCTATGGAATGTAAATGGAAATTAGCATTACGCCGATCATGCTTTCAGCTTATGAACAGTGTTGTGGGAAAATCAGCCAAGTTGTATCCAGAATTTCCTAGTTTTAGGCAAGGCCAATGTGCATGGGCATGATAATTCGCAAGATCTTGTGAAAGTTTTGCTATTACGCCCACTTGACATAGCATGATAAATTTGTTAAAGTACTGATAATTGAAATTTCTTGCAGAGCTCGAAAAAGAAAACAAACGAAAACAATATTTTATAATATGATTCAAAGCTCTAATCCAAACTAACTTATCTAGTAAAATATTTAAAAGCAAATTGTAATTAAATTGCTGGGCTAATTCCCTTTCAGGTGTTTATGAACTGGCGCATTACTACGTGAATCTGTTGAAGTCGTCGTGTTCGATGTGGTCAGCGTATTTGTACTCCTCATTGTCAGAGAGATGCACCAAAGTCTGTTTAGGAAGATAGTAAACTGAGTACGGAACAGAGTAAATCCCCGCAGAAGAACACATATACACACGCACACACTCCTCGGACTCGGACTCACACATACACACATAGACACACACGAAAACACGCACACGGACACCTACAAGAAACGGACTGCAAAGAAGAGAATCCTTTAAAGGAAATTAAGCAATAGCCAAAGAGAGCCTGAGTGTCGTAGGAAACAGCGAGCAACGCCAAAGTACAAATGCTCACGAGCAACTAAGTAAATCGAAATTATAAACAAAAGAAAACATTCAACAATTTATATAGGACAACCTTAGCGAGCAACAAAACACTAACGGGATCTAGGCAATTTTTCGGCTAAATATAGAGATATAAAAATATAACAAGAAGAAGCATAAGAAACAGCAAGACCAAAAACAAACAAAAATAATAAAATTGGATTTAGTGGGAAAACTCCACCCACTACTACCATATAAACCGGATAAACCCTACTACCGCACAACTGAAAGATTTACGCACGTCACGGAGCGTAAGGCAGGGAGTGCAGAACGCGTAAGCGTCCTTTAATCCAGTTAGCATGGAGTGCTGTTTATCGGAAGAGGCCAAGGAACAAAAGCGGATCAATCAGGAAATCGAGAAACAGCTGCGCCGTGACAAGCGAGATGCGCGACGTGAACTTAAACTGCTCCTACTGGGTAAGTAGTCATTCACCTGCCCATCAATCTAACCTGCCGCCAGGAGTCCGTCAGTCAGCAGCCAACGGCGAACAGCCTTGACCCATAAATGTCTATGTAAATGTGACGTCCATTGATTGTTGCACTCCCGGCTGATGGCTGATGGTCGATGGCCGATGAAGGCGTGTTTGCTTCAATTAGTATGCGAAATTGTATTATTGATATGATACATGCACGCACACATCACACACACATGCGTAGCTTTATGTATGTCACGTGATTGAATTTCGCCCGCACCCAGGGCGCTTAATGCAATTGCAATTTATTGCGGCTCTTTGGTATCGCAGCATTTTTGCTAATTAGCAGAGAGTGCACTGACTGTGGTGTGTGGTGCACTGCGTTGTGTTGTGGCAGGTTCGAGTGATTCGATATCAGACTAATGCCGCATTTGCTTTTTCCATATGCACAGGCACGGGCGAGTCCGGCAAATCAACGTTCATCAAACAGATGCGTATTATCCATGGCAGCGGGTACTCGGACGAGGACAAACGCGGCTACATCAAGCTGGTGTTCCAAAATATATTCATGGCCATGCAGTCAATGATCAAAGCCATGGATATGCTCAAAATATCATACGGCGTTGGCGAGCATAATGTAAGCTTTATATTATTGGGCAACTAAAGACTGTATATTAATTAATTTGATTTGTTTGCAGGCGCTCGCTGATCTGGTGATGAGCATTGACTATGAGACAGTTACAACATTTGAGGATCCCTATTTAAACGCCATAAAAACGCTTTGGTCTGATGCTGGCATACAGGAGTGCTACGATCGCCGAAGAGAATATCAGTTGACCGACTCCGCTAAATAGTGAGTTAATTGTTGGATGTGGAACACCACTGCCATAACTAGATAATAGAGCTGACAACAAACAAATTGACAACATTTTCTTATAATCAAGGAATACGTTGATATACTAAATACGATTTCATTCTTATATATGTATTATGTATAGTTATCTGATGGATCTCGATCGTGTGGCTCAACCCGATTATTTACCCACTGAACAAGACATTTTAAGAGTGCGTGTGCCGACAACGGGGATCATTGAGTATCCCTTTGACTTAGAAGAGATCAGATTTAGGTAGCTACAACGACTCCAACGATATCGATTTGCATGTCTCTAATACTGTTCTTTGGTTATTGGTTAATTGTTTCGTTTAATTGTTTCCTTTCTAACCAGCACAATTTGTGGAATTTGTCTACACATACCATATCATTAAATATAAGTAAGAGTAGCTTTGATACTAGATATATTAACGGGTTTCGAATCATTCAGGCTGACCGAATTTAGTGGACAAAACAAACAAACTAAGGGAAAAGAATGTTAACTATGTTTTTTAAAAATCATCAAACATGTATCTTCCAATCAGCTACCTTGACAATTTAGATCGCATAGGGCAGCCTAATTATGTGCCTTCTGAGCAGGATATATTGCGAAACCGTTCGCCGACATCTGGAATACAACAATATAGTTTTGAGTTGCATCCACTTGTTTATAGGTATATCAGTCTATCGCATCTATCTCAATATAGCTACCATACTGCTAAAATTGATCAAACTAAAGCAAAGTAGTAACTCAATTTGTGTGTGTACGTGTAACAACAAAAGCAACAAACACAGCATTCCAACCATATCTCTGTGCATATCATTTTCTTTCATTTACTGTATTGGTTTGGCTTCTCGCTTACTTTATTAATCACTTAATTTGGCTTTTTATTTATCAAGTCGTTGCTGCACTATTGAATTATTCATTGTCTAATGCATTATTATCTATAAAATGCAGAATGGTAGATGTCGGTGGTCAGCGCTCGGAGCGAAGGAAGTGGATTCATTGCTTTGAGAATGTTACCTCAATAATATTTTTGGTTGCGCTATCCGAATACGATCAAATCTTGTTTGAATCTGATAATGAGGTGAGTTCAATGGCATCTTTAAAATCTTCTCTTGCAAATTAATAAATGTTTCTGTTTGTACATTACAGAACCGCATGGAGGAATCAAAAGCTTTATTTAGAACTATTATTACATACCCGTGGTTCCAAAATTCATCAGTAATTCTATTCCTTAACAAGAAGGATTTATTAGAGGAGAAAATTATGTACTCGCATTTGGTGGACTATTTTCCTGAATACGATGGTGAGATATCGTTCTGCAACAGCTTCACTCATGCAATCCCTTTAGATCTATTGCTAACGCTAGAGCTGTAGTTGTGCTAGTTCGGAAACTGATTGTATTTATTTCTAAATTGGTCACAGGTCCACAGCGAGATGCAATCGCAGCCCGTGAATTCATACTGCGCATGTTTGTAGACTTAAATCCAGATTCCGAAAAGATTATCTATTCTCATTTCACCTGTGCTACAGGTAAGTAATGCTTACTGAATTGCTGCTTGTGTATATAGCGTGAATGCTTTCTGCTGAAATTTGACAATTGTAAATAGCTCGGAATGAGCCTCTGAACATATTTTTCGTTTGCTGCCTGCCCGCTGCAAGTAGTCGCTAGCCAGTGCTTCTCAATGAATGACAAATGAAATAGTTAATGAATAACTGAGCCATTTTAGATACGCGTAACATCTACGTCGTGTTCAGCGCTGTGAAAGATTTTATTTTGCAATCAACACTTGTAGCCGTCGGTTTAGATTGAGCGATGCAATATTACTGGCAGTTGTTTTAATGGAATATCGATGGGGATGCTGACCCATTGACAAATACAAATATAAATTATATGCCTTAAAATTTGTATGCTTTATTTTTTATTTTTGTATTAAAATATAGAGTAACTTGCAATCTTTTGTTTTATTTGAATTATTATATTCCGAGCTGTTTTATTCGACATAACACTTGGGGTAATCTGATAAGCATGCTGTGCGACTGGTAATGGTTACAATGACAATTATATATTTGTGTGTGTGTCCTTATAAAAAACAAGTATAGAAAACTAATAAATATCTCTTTTCTCTTCTATAGATACTGAAAATATAAGGTTTGTGTTTGCAGCTGTAAAGGACACGATTCTGCAATCCAATCTTAAGGAATACAATTTGGTCTAAACTGGATTTGGATCAGAAAACTATTTTTGTGATTTTTATTATACATATATATACAAAACGTATATGTATGTACATATATATATACTTATATATATGCATATATATAAAAATATATAAACATTCATAATTCCTTTTTCGCATATTAATAAAGAGAAAACAAGAAAAAATTAAAAAAGGTTAAAAAAAAAAAAAAAACAACAAAACAAAAAGAAAGAAAGAAAAAAATAACTAATAATGTTTGCCGAAGATTAAGCATAAATTAGACCCAGAACACAAGTTTCTTAAATTGTAAAATCAGCGGAAAATTGTAGCATAAATTATACAAAAACTGATGGAAAAAAAAGTATAATAATTATAAATGATGATGATGCGATCGCTGTATACAATTTAATTTGTGTGAAATTAAAAAGTAAAACTAAATGAAGAAAGTACGAGTAATGTAATAATAATATTTAAAATTCATTATTATAGAACTTTTGTAATAAAATTGATAGAAAATTGAGGGAAAAAAATGATAACACAATTAACTTTAATTTAATCAAACGCTTAAAAGAAACAACAAATGGAAACAATTTTTGTCGTACTGAAGCATAAACATTTTACTGAAGCAAACAAACAACAAATTGTAACTTATAAACAGATAGTAATTTTTCATAAACAATAAATGTTAGAAATTTCTCATAATAATAACAATTTTGATGATCACAACAAATCCTGTAAACTAACTAAACAACAACAACAACAACAACAAAGAAATCGCAGATATAATACTGTATTTTTTATTAAGCTACAAGCGTAAAATTGTAACTATTGTTTACTGAAATATTTATATACATAAATACAAGCCCATAATATGTGTATATATACATTACATACAAACATACATGCATACACGTATAAATACATAGATAACTATGTAATGTTTAATAAATTTATTAATTTGTACTGTGCGAAAGAATCATTCAAATGTAAATTACAAATCCTACTACTAATTACACAGAGACACGTACGCACACACATACACACACACACACACAAACAAAATAGGGAAACGATTATCAACGTGATGATTAAGTACTAGTGTAATAATGAATCACTAAAGAAGAAATTGATAAACGCATTTGTATTTTACAAGTGGCAGCCAGATTACATCTATATATAATTGATTACTTAACAAGTTCTCATACCTGCAGCTTAACCATAATTAGCGACAGTAACAAAAACAACAACAACAGTCATAATCATCAATATTAAAACTAATTAATGCCTATATGTTATACATACATACAACTACGTAAGAACCTACTATCAGAAGCAGCTAATCTTGATGCCATCAACAAATTTTCCATAAACTGAAAAAAGAAAATTAAAAAAATAAAAAATTATATATACATACATATATATATATTTAACTAAATACTAAAAAAGGAAACAAAAGATGATCATAAATAAAATTGTTAACAAATTGTATCATTTGAGAGGAGAATAAGTTTTGAAAGAATTGTAGCTTGATTTATTTCGCATAATATTCTTAATATAACTACTTATATATTAATTATTATTTTGTTAGTCTGTTTTGCTTATGTTATAGACAATGTTTTGTTTTTGTTTTTAAATTTTAGTTTAATTTAATCTACAGCTATAGAATGTTAGTAAAGTAACTAAACGAAGCGCACATTTTACCGAAAAGCAGCAAAGAAGATGAGAAAAAATTGAATAAACAACTCCAACAACAAAACAAAACTATTTATGTAAAAATCCAAATAAACACAATTTTACTCTATGTATATGTGGTCAAAACTAAATGAAAACACGCACATCTACACACACACACACACACACACACACACACACACACATACATACAATACATACATGTATATGTAAAATAAATATGAATCAAACTATGCTTTTCATAGATTTATATATTTTGAACTGTTTTATAGAGAGAGCGAGATCAAGAAACTTTTAGATACCCCCTGAACTTGCTGGGGCAAGGGTAAACAAGAATGCAGAGGAAGCTAAAGGATTGCACCCCTTTCGATCAGAACTTAATTATGATTAAATTAGTTCGGCTGTTTTCGACAGTGTAAATCTTCCTTTTCTGGGTACACATACACACACTCACAGATTTGCTATTATGGACATTAAAAGAATAAAAAATTAATAATTAAAAATGAACTTTCCTATTTGAAATACTTATATATATATAGGATTATAGATAAATGCATATAACACACATTTCTCGTAACCTCATTTACATACACAAATTAGTGTAATCGGCATCATTTAACATTAAAGACCGTACAACTCCGCCGTTATAATTGTAATACGCATCTAGTATTTAAGTAAGATTCAACAGTGTGTTGTATAAAGCTTTAATCCACGTAAACCGAAGATGTAGTAAATGAAATGAATAACAAAATTTTTACAATTAATAAATTGATGAATTGATTAGCTTTTAAAAAGCTTGATTAAGTCAATAAATGTGTATTTATATAAGGCAAAAAAAAAAAGAAAAGCAAAAAAAAACATGCGTACCGAATTTTTCGTTGTTTACAAGAAGAAGAAATGCTCGGCTAGCCGAAATTAAAAGCCCGAACGGAAGAAAGAGAAAAGAAGGAAACGCCATCATTGCTGCGAAAAGTCGACAGAGGAATATTTATTGTAGGGATCCTAAAGTTGGTTTGTGCTTGACAAGGGTTTTGAAAGGATGACTCATAACAGAACCAAAAGAGAAGAAAAAGAAATCGAACTAAGAAGCATACAAAGAGTTTAGTTCTTATATCCAATGATGCGACCTCGTCAAAGGGGAGATATCCAACCAGTTTTACAACGGTTCAGGCCGAGAAGCTGTACATTATGTATTAGCATGACAAACACACACACACACACACACACATACTTATATAGTTTTCCGTCCAATGAATTGCATCGGTGAGCAGAGAAAAGTCTCCAGTATTTTGGTTGACATTGACCACACATTCATTTCACAGGCGAATCCTCAGAGAGCAAGCTGAATATCCTTATTTGGGAGACATACCATAACCATAACTATAGTTCCATAATATTAATTGTGTTTTGCGCTTTTGTGTTTGATATTATTATAGAAAATTTCGGTTTGAACATAAATGAAAACAAAAAGAATATTTGGCGGTTTCAACAACTTTTCAGTTTTGGTAAAAGCGAAAATTCGTAATTTTTAACGGCGTTGCATATGTATATGTAGTCGACATGAAAATACCACATATATTAATAATAAAAACTAAATTAACGAAAGGGAAATGAAAAGGGAAAGACGAAGAAAACAAACAGAATATAATAAAAAACCTACATAATAAACAATTTGGTTTAGTTAGCGTTTTGTGCCTTCTAGTGCTCATTAAATCCATGAAGAAGACCCCGGCAGAAACATTTAAGTAAAATGTACGTATGTGAGAAAAGCATATACATTACATATATATACATACATACATATATAAGAAGAGTGATTTATGTTTTGAGATTTGTTATATAATTTGTCATGTGCATTTTTTTTTTGTATTCATTTGTTCTTGTTTTGAACTTTTCAGATGAAACATTTGTATGTGATCCATTGATTGTTGTTTGGGCATTTGACTTCTTTTGGTTCTTAGATTATTTGAATGTGAGTTTTAAGTTAAGGGACAAGTTTGTATGTAAATATTTATTAGCTTAACTCAAGCTCAAAATGAAGCTATATATAATAACACGATTGAGCAAAAATTTGATATAAATTGATAAATGATAAAAATATACTTAAGTATATGATAAATATGCATACCTATGTATGTTGAAGTATGTACAAGTATTTTGTATTTTTATATACAAAATTCAAGAACTGCAGGCTAACGGAACATACAAGCATTTGAATACATTTCAATTGTATATGTTTGTATTCTTGTGTAAACTATAAAAACAAAACAAAAAATAGATAAAACAAAAACGGACTAAGAAAAATGAAATTTCGAACGAATCGAAAAGCATTCGAGAGGCAGAAACCAACAAGAACTAAAGAGATTAATTTAAAATGGGGCTTAGCTTAGAACATTTACTAACTAACGTACTTACGTGTGGTGTGGAATTTGAGTTGTTGGGCATCTCGATTTACATATACATTGGTTACTTTTGCTGGGTAGTCGTACTTATATATGCATATGGAATATATAGAGACCATATTTCATAACATGCTTGAAAAGCTACTAAACTAATTCAATACATAATAATAATAATAACAACAACAAAAATAACAAGAGTCTCTCCCTTTGACGTTGATATTCTGTAAACCTAGGCTAAAGCAAAGTGCATAATATACAGAAAAACCAAAAAATCGAATATAACAAAATGAAAACAAAAGAAGAAAAGAAAATATGATTATAATATTCCACATCTTTAGGCTACTTTAAAAACTTTATATTTATTGTAAATGGGATTTGGAGGATGGTTGGTCAGTTTACTTGTGACGCTGATGATTTTGATGAATGAATGAGAAATATTTTTAACGGACATATTTCTACATACGTGTTAACATAAGTGCATACATATACATATAAATCAAGAAGCTAACCCTCCTATCCCACTCTCTCTCCCTTCCCCACCCACATAAAAACTGCATGCTTAGCTTAAGTCTTAAGGCAAACGCACGTCCTTAATTGAGTACGTACAAGCATACGCACACACACACACACATACACATACACAGAAGGAGACACACACACATACAGATGTATATTCAAATCTGTTCATTGAGTGTAAGATTTTCAACTTGTAGCATTTGAATTGATTGACTTTTTTATGGAAATTTACACAACACAAAGTGTGGGATTTGCACTCAATGAAAATTGCATATACGTGTGCGTGTGTGAATGTGTGTGCGTGTGTTTGTTGTTTCTACACATTTGTCATAGAAATCATATTACAAAAAAGATACAAGTACTAGACAAAGAATTGATTGTATTGAGGTGGCAATGGTAACTAAGAAATTTTTTAGATAATTAAAAACAAAAAACCAGAAAAAAAAACAACAAATGAAAAAGTATCTATGTACACCTAAATATATATATATATATATATATGAATATATATATATTTAAAAAATAATATAATATAAATAAAAATATATTAAAAATAAAAAGTGATTTTTTCTTTTAAAAATAAATACCATTGCGATTGCTTGCAGATATATTTAAACTTGACTGAGGTTTGTAATTGTTCATATGTGTATGTGTGTGTGTGTTTGGCTGCTATATACTCGTATACAGTTACAATTGGATTACCAAGCCCTCAGTGGAAGACTGAAATCAGCAGCATATTACCAAAACAAACAGATACGAGTATGACACATTAGAGTGGACCAAGGACATGATTGGAGGCCCATTTGTTAATTGAGAAATTTAATAAGATAAATTATTTAAACTGTTACCAAAGCTAGTTAAGATAATTCTACTTTATCAATAATGCCTGCTAAAGAAAACTTTTTATTGAATATTTATAGCAACAAATCAATATGGAAACGCATCGAACCTAGACTAATCACAACTACTGGTCTATTCCTATATAGTTTTCATGTCTGCTGTATTCTTCTATATACTGTTTAAGGGCGGAAGTGTGTGGGGTCTTCCGCTATACCAAGCTAAGAAGCCGTATAGTTACCAAAATCAGCTTTCTTGCTATGAACTTGGGCATGGCCAGCGTTTCCTGAATCTGTTTTCACCTGCTGCACGAACTGTGGATCGGCCCAATGTCGATGTCGTCTATAAACCTACATATGTAGTAGTTGCGGTGCATGCGCCTTGCCACCAGTGTCAAAGCCACGGCCAGCACCTCCATCCGCCGATTCAAGTGTCGTCCAAATATTATATGTTCACTGCAAACAGAATACACAACGTTTCGGACTCTTGTCGAGCAAACAACTTTCACAACTATTAATTTAAAACAAAAAATTCTTCCTCTGTCCATCCAAACAGAAATCGGGAAACTAAATCCCGATTCAAATATTTAAGCAAGCAACTCTGGATAATATATAAAAGGATAAGCCAGCAGCTAAAATTGACTTACGCACATCACAAAACTTAGAAAAGATTCTTCATAATGGAGTGCTGCTTATCGGAAGAGGCCAAGGAACAGAAGCGTATTAATCAGGAAATTGAAAAACAGCTACGCCGTGACAAGAAAGATGCTCGCCGCGAACTTAAACTGCTTTTACTGGGTGAGCTTTATAGGTTAACAACTTAGTCGGAAGACCGAAAGAAAAACTAAAATTTAAAAAGATTGAACCCATTGTGCACTCAAATTGCTCGACTACCCAATGAAGCCATGTGGATGCGCCTCTGAGGGAGGGTTATTTATACTATTGCTATAATTATATGAATGTTCTAGTAGGGAAGGGTTGGCACAAGGCCCTGTCTTATCTATCTTTTGATAGAGTTTTTTTCTTATTTAAACAAATGTCAACTACACATTTACTACATTTAAAAAATTAAAAGATAAAAGATTAAAAAAGGCATGGTGACACAAAATTTCACAAACGTGCACGTAACTAAGAGAAATATAATTTATATATATAATAATAGTTACATTGGTGGTAAAATTTTTCAACCAGCGCCTCGAGGTATGCAATGTAAATCTCCGCTTGCTCTCAATATGTGCGCTTAGAAGTATGCAATGAAAATTATAAGACTATACAAGCAAACCACATTTTTTTTGCAAATTTTAAATAAGATCTCAGTTATAACCAGCAATAGTTAAAATTTTAATTTTAAATTTTTGCAGGTACTGGTGAATCTGGGAAATCAACTTTTATCAAGCAAATGCGTATTATTCACGGCAGCGGCTACTCGGACGATGACAAGCGTGGCTATATTAAGCTGGTGTTCCAAAATATATTCATGGCCATGCAGTCAATGATCAAAGCCATGGATCTGCTCAAAATAGAATATGGCGCACCAGAGATTCGCGTAAGTGCCTACCTTATATATATACGTGTATATGTCCATAAATATATGTTCTAAATTTATAGGAATGTGGTGAGCTGGTGATGAGCATTGACTACGAATCTGTTACAAGATTGGAGGATCCATTTTTGAAGGCCCTCCATTCTCTTTGGGATGATGCTGGCATACAGGAGTGCTATGATCGCCGAAGAGAATACCAGTTAACGGATTCTGCTAAATAGTGAGTGCAACTGAAACTCTTATATATGTATGTGTTATATTAACAACAATTTCCCTGTAGCTATCTGAGCGATTTGGCGCGTATTGAGCAGGAAGACTATTTGCCCACTGAACAGGATATTCTGCGTGCTCGTGTGCCTACAACTGGAATACTGGAGTATCCATTCGATTTGGATGGCATCGTCTTCAGGTATGGACATTAAATTGAAAATCTTTTTATTAACTAAAATTAATTATAGAATGGTGGACGTTGGTGGTCAGCGCTCCGAAAGAAGAAAGTGGATTCATTGCTTTGAGAATGTTACCTCGATTATATTCTTGGTGGCGCTTTCTGAATATGATCAGATCTTGTTTGAGTCTGACAACGAGGTGATGTTAACTAGACTTATCAATATATTTATGAATCAAACTTTTCTTCATATTTTGTATTTAGAATCGTATGGAGGAATCGAAAGCATTGTTTAGAACCATAATTACATACCCGTGGTTCCAAAACTCATCGATTATTCTATTTATGAACAAGAAAGATTTGTTCGAGGAGAAAATCATGTATTCGCATATGGGTGACTATTTCACTGAATATGATGGTGAGCAATAGGTCAAAGCTTTTTAAATATTATTAATAAGGTTCCTTATTACAGGTCCAAAACAAGATCACGCAGCAGCGAAGCAGTTTGTGTTGAAGAAATACTTGGCCTGCAATCCCGATCCAGAGCGTCAATGTTATTCGCATTTCACCACAGCCACAGGTTAAACCCTTAATTGGTAGTTTTATTTATTTAATTATTTCTTTTATGTTTGCAAACAGATACTGAAAACATCAAGCTTGTGTTCTGCGCTGTCAAAGATACAATTATGCAAAATGCACTTAAGGAATTCAACTTGGGTTAAATGCGATCTTGAATGGCAGAGCAATCACCTAGATATCAATGATATAGTTTTTAAACAACACCTTGACTTCTCAACTAAATGTTTGCTTTGTTTTATCTAATTTTAAATATACTCCAATTGTCCATAGATTAGGTGTAAAATTCTTTATTTCAAACTTATCTTTTATATCTAAGCTAAAGTTTAAATTTAACACGTTTCACATATTCATGTAGCTTGACTAAAATATAATAACCGATTTCTTTTCCTTTTCGTACGGTATAACTTAATTATCACAATGACATAGTTTTTGCGTTTTATGATAAACAAAATTGAATTAAACATGTGGCAATACTTTCAGCAGTGGCCAAAAAAAAAATAACATTTCAAAAACAAAACAATAGTTAACACGATATCACATGCACATCCAGAGTTCGAGACAATTGCATAACATTTTAAATAATAATAAACAAAACAACTCAATATAGAATAAAATTTCGAAACGTCTGCATGCTTTTTTGGCACCGATTGCAAGTTGAAGAATCTTTTAAATGATCACAAAGTCGCTCAGGTTCCGCTCTGGCTGCACCATGCTGGCCGGCATGAGCTGTACCAGCTTGTTGAAAAGGTATGCTCGGCGGTTTTGCAGCTCACAGTTGGCTTCGGTGCGCGCACGCTTTGTGCACGACGAGCCACTGGGACTGGACGCCGGCTCTGATATACCCGAAGTCGCCAAGCTCTCGTTTGACTCTAGCGAGATATTTTCAGCGACACCCATTCCAACATTTTCTGTCATTTCAACTGAAATAGTTATTAAAGATATTAGTTACTCCATTTTATGCGGAAATTCATGAAAAGCTCACGTTTAGAGCTAACTCCCTCTACACCGTATCCTTCGGTTTCAGCACACAGCTCGGGTGTAGCTCTGGCACTTTCAGAGTCTTGGCTGTTGTCGTGTGGTTTGAAGAGCAGTGAAGCCAACTTGTGAAACTGTAATAACGTTACTTGTTTAAATATTTAACTGTATGATTACTAGCTTTTGCTTACATTGTTCAACTGTTCAGTGTCAGTGTGATCTATAACATCAGCGATATGATGTCTAAGATATTCCATCGCTTTTATTGGATCTGAGCGTGTCATTTCCTCATACCGAAGCTTACGCACCAAATAGCGGCAATGTTTCAATATCTCTTCGCGTTTTGGCCTATAAAATATACAATTAATAGGGATTCTTACTACTTTCAAGCGAATATGAGTTAAGTACTTTTCTAAGTGCAGCAACCAGAAGTCATCCAAGCGCAGTTGCTGGTATTGAAATATGCCTGGATTACCACCAAACAGATAATGCGTTTTTGCTACTTCATCGTACACCAACTGATGAGCATATCGTGGACATGGCTCCAGTACATCGTCGCCTTTGCTGGCACCCAAAAAGTTGGCCTTATTAATGGAGTTCACGTCCTGAGCATTGTGTCGGCAGTAATAGATGCGTGACCATTTATGGGTTCGCAAGGAGTAAACCCAAAACGAATTTGACGCATCTACATGATGCACATCGCGCCTGTCCTTAACCTTGTTGAGGCTCTGTGAAAGACACCAACTAGTTATGGAAAGAAACAGTGACGGAATTCACTAGCATACCGAGAATACGTAAATTTCATCGCGATCACAATCAATGGTAGCTCGCAATGTGTAGCCCGATGATGGCTCAAATTTGGCCTCAGTACTGGTATTGGTGCCGAGGTGCGAATGCTCCTTGTTTATCAGTGAAATGGCCTGTGACTCTACATCGTAAGTAAGCAGCTCGTCAAGATCCTCCTTCCCGCGCTGTCCACCGTAGATGTAAAGCTTTCGTTGTTTCTGCAAAGCATAAACATTTAAAATATAAATTTAATGTTATATCGGGAATATACATACATTATGGAAAACCATGCAGTGGGTAATGCGTGATTTAATTGACATAACATCCGCCTGCGATGCACTTGCATGATGACAATCTACGAGTATCTGCGTCCAAGTGTTTGTCGCAATATGATAAGAAAATAGGCCAGAGTATTCTGGCTCAGTCGAAGCCGTCGGGCTGCGCGGCGTCAGTATCTTGCCCCCGAACACATAAATCGTACGCTTATCGGCATCGATGCACATCTGGTGATCGTACACAAGCTGCGGGCCACCAACTTGACTGGTATCATCACAGATTGGCATCCAATTACAGGCACGGGTGTCGTACAAGTAAAAATCACTCTTGATGTAATCACTGGTGCGTATTGAGTTGTCCAAATAGCGGCCCAGTATGAAGATATTTTCGCGGATGGGATCAAAGACCAGTTTGTGACAGGAGCGCGGGGTAGGTCCATTGGATAGCTCGGAGCGCTCACAGAGCAGCGTCCATTCGTCCAGTTCAATGCTGTACACCCACAAGTCGCTAAGATCTTGGTAGCCATCCCAACCACCATACAAATATATTAGGCGCTTTTTGGCATCGACCACCAACTGGTGGCCACCACGGTTTCCAGGCTTTATCTCGCTTTGAGTGTACTTCATTTGCCAGTGATGCTTATAGTCTTGCTTATTTAAATACTCATCCATTAGGCCGTCATCAATGCACTTTACAATGAAGCGCTCCGCCTGCTCGAAATCGCCTTGCACCACCTGCGATGAGAGAATTTTAATAAATGTATCCTCGTTTCGAATCCAATAATAATAATTACCAAGTATTTATGCAATTCGCTAATGAGTGGATGCTCGAGACGCACATTTGTCTGTTCCTGTAGCGCCCCAAAGGCTTTCATATAACCCTGCTGACGGAAGTGCTTGAGACACAGCTTGATAATCTCAGTTTCACGTAGCGTATTGTAGCTCTTCATCCGTGCACACGTGTACATGGGATCATCCTGGCCATGCAGTTCGATGTACCAGATACTGAAATTGAACGATGGTCCCCAAGACAACAATGGCACTATCTTCAGATAGAGAATGGGCAGATTTTCGGCGCCATCCTCAGTCATGCACCGCAAATTGAATACTTCAGGTATATTATCATTTTTAAGACCACTGCAAAAAATCGAAATACTATATAAAGTAAAGATTCAAGAATTATAGAGCATTTATAGTTACATACGCTTCTAGCAAGAGCACCATGTGCTCATCTTCCAATCCACCAAACACGCGAAACTTCTTTATATTGCACACGTGCGATTTCTCAAATTTACCAAATTTAATCTTTTGAACAATGGCGGGACGTCGGAGCTTTAGTGTGAGAAACTGCGGTGGGCTGTTCGTGTATGCGGACCAACGTGATGTTTGATCATTTGGGCAGTCGACGAGAACGTTTCTGAAATCCGCAAACGAAAACAAACTGTAAAAATACCCACAACATTGACAACGGCGACAGCTGCGCACTTGTCAACAATTACGAAACGCATGATATGGGCGGGAGGCGTCTCTTATGCACCTACATACATATCTGCTCATATATACACACGTACATTCACTCACACTCTTGCCAAGATCAATACATTTGCATGATTGCATTTACAGTTAAAGAAACAACACCAATGACTTACTCAGGCAAATAATTTGGGGAATAGCTGGAGTAACGGTATATCTCGAAATTTAACCGTTCAGAGAGCGTAAAGGGTTTCTGCGTATTTGTCCCTGGCAGCACGGGCACAGCACCATATGACATTGCTAGAGAGCCATTAGAACTGCCCGTTGGACTCGATGTGGTAGTCGTCGATGTTGACATCTTTGTTAAAACTTGAACACTTGTAGTGCAGGTAAATTTGTTTAGCGACTTTATAACTTAATTCTATTACCGGCTATGCAAAATAACAAAATACCAATTGTCGTGCAATTCTTAAGTTATATTATGGCATTCACAACAAAGCGACGACAAAATCAGCCAACCAACTATTATTGCGAGTGCTCCACACATGACGAAAGTTGATCGACTCTTATCGAAGATTCTTTTTTACTGGTTCCAGTAAAATCTAAGCAAATCACGGTGTGGTCAGTGGCAAATTAAGCCCACATATTTATATATTACTTTTTAAATTATTTAAATAAATCCATTTTAACCATAAGAATCATATTTATTCATTAGAAATATAATTTTATATATTTTATAATGAATTCTCCACGCACTACACTTGGGACCACTTGTTAATATAACGATGTATTTATCGATCCTTATCGATAGAGTCACGAAAGCATTTTCCATCTCTAGTCTTTCGTTGTGTATTTACGAACAGTTGCATTTCTTGCTGTGTTCTGGAGAAATTATTGAGTACCGGTTTTTTATTATTGTTTAATTTTGTAATGTCTTTTGATGCTATACCTAAGGATTTGCGCGGGCTACGCGCCTGCCTTGTATGCTCCCTTGTAAAGGTATGTATTACAAATTTGATTAGGACAAGCCAACATATTTTAGTTTGCTCGTTCCTTTCCCATAGACCTTCGATCAATTTGAGACTGATGGCTGCGAAAATTGCGAAGAGTTTCTACGTATGAAGAATAACAAGGATAATGTTTATGATCACACAAGCAACAATTTTGATGGCATCATTGCTCTGACAACACCCACAGACTCGTGGGTAGCAAAATGGCAACGACTTTGTAAGCAAATCACAATTAAACGCTTAGACATAATATAAATATTTATTTTCTACCTTTACAGCACGCTTCACGCGTGGCATTTACGCCATCTCCGTATCGGGAACCTTGCCACAATCGACCATCCGCGAAATGAAGAACCGGGGAATTGCATACAAGTCAAGAGATAGAAGTCAGCGCTAGCCGGGGAATATTACGATTGGCGTATAAAAATGTAGTTTATTTTAAGCAATAACAAAACCAAGAAAATACAACTAGAATAAAATACAGTTTTAAGTGAACACGCTATCAATTATCCAGAGAGCTCACACGCAGTCCATCGCCGCCAGCTGTAGTGACATGTACACCAAAGCCAGCAACTTCCAACTCCGCCTTTAGTTTCCAGTATACCTCGTTGCACTCGTACTTCTCGGGCAGCAAAACAATGGCATAGCCACCAGCACCAGCGCCCGTCATCTTGGAGAAGAATCCACGCTTGAACGCAATTGTAAATATTTGCTCCAGTTTCGGATGTGTAACGCCAATTGCCTTGAGCAGATCGTTGTTTATTTGAAAGAGACGCTCGAGCTTCTCGAACTTCTCACTGTCGTCTTGCCCATTTCCAAAGCTTTCGTACAGTGGCACGGCGGAATTAACAAGTTGTTCACAAGCTTCCCAGATGGCGTCGATTAGCAGTGGGAACTCTTCGCTCAAGTGACGAACCTTCGCCACAATATCAGCAGTGCTGCGGCCCACACGGCTATCGACCAGTAAGATGTTGAGCGGTTTCTGTATGCGCAACGCCTGAAATCCTTGGCCCCTGACGAAGCGTAGAATTCCTCCATACGTGCACACTGTGTTATCCACGCCGGAGGGCGTGCCATGATTCACGCGCTCCGATTCGTATGCCCAATGCGAAATCAAAGCTAAATTCTCCTCTTGCAAATAGCTCTTCTCATCGAAATGACCAGCCAAAATGAGGAAAGCCGCTGCCAAGGCAGACCCGTAAGACGCCGAGCTGCCCAAGCCGGCACCCACATTAAGCTCTGAATCCACTTGCACCTGGAAGCCCTGGGAAAGTTTCAGATTGGGTTCTATGGGTGACGTGAGTACAGCGCCTGCTAGTAGGTAGTATATTGAAGTGAACGCTCGTTGGTTCTGCGCTTTGGGTGTGCCCACATTACGTTCCATTTCCTTAGCCAATTCTGCGCGCACCTCCTCCAACAGTTTAGCGGTGCTCTCCAACTTGTCGCCGGGATATTTGGAGCGAAAGCTATCCAGAAAGGCATTAAAGTTACTCAATTTGATTTCCAGAGTGGAGTTGAGAGACTTCAGCTGAAAGATGGCCACCTGACTGTCTGCCACTGAGCGAAACTGAAGCGTGGTGCCTAGCCCAACGACTGCAGCCAGTGCGGGCTTTTGATATACAACAGCGTGCTCTCCATGAAGAATAACCTTGCCAGGAGAGTGCACCTGGAACTTCATCATTGTTTCTGTTGAAACGCAAATATATCTGTTTTTAGATATTTGAATATCTAATGAGTGCCCTCGAGTTCATACAAGATGGCGGCAGCAAGGGTCACTGGAGATCAGGTTCTCGCTTTATTTATAGTATGTATGCTTGAATCAGATTTTATGTAATGCTACGCGAAATTTTGCGTGTTTACTGTTACTCCGTTCATCGGGTGTTTCCCTTTCACTTTCTTTGTTCAACTGTTTTAAGTTTCGACTGCTCTGATGTTGTTGACGTTGGCTGGCTAAATCGGCTACACACACACATGTATGCGTGTACAGGTTTTTGGACTCCGCAGTGAAGTAACTGGTTACGGTTGCTACTGCTCTAGCTATTGCTGTTGCACTTTCTCCCACTCAGCTGGTGTGTATGATTTTTGCGAGAAAGCGTGTATTTCCTTAAGTTCTTCGGCGAGCGTCGTGTTAACTCTTAAATCAAAATTATATTATTTATATATTTTAACATTTAAGTACAGAGCGAATTACAATCTGTGCTTCTGCAGGAGTGCTTTCCCTTCAAATGCCTTAGAGACAATAATAGCACTGAATTTTCCACCACATCCGTCAGATTCGTCTGTTACCTGCACATAGGTTGCGTCAAGTTTTTCTTTAAGCTTGTCTTCCAGATACTTCGAGGTATACTTGCTCATTTTGAATAATTTTATTTTAATTTATTTCCCTTACAAATTACTGAATGCGAAACGAGGCCGTCTCTAGCGGCAAATTATCGAAATTAGAAGATTACTTTTTTAATAAGGTAAAACGTCACAAGCAACCAAAATGAGGTCCGCAGAAAGCATTAGTATGCAAATCGTAAAATTGAGCCGCAGGGTCGTTTTTTTTTTAATAAACACGTAAAAATGAGAATTAAATTATAAAATTACTGACAGTATGGGTGTGAATTGTACATCATTATGAAAATAATTATTTATGACGTCACAAAGTCAATATGTGATGATTCTTGACATTTTAGTTATTGTTCTATCCGATGAAAATATCGTACTGAAATTATTATTATTTTTTTTTTAATATATCGATTGTTTGACAAGGCCAAGTCTATCGAAACCTTCTCCTTCCCAATACAGCATTGTTGAGCGTGTTGATAGCGCCAAAATTTCTCGTTTTTAGTTTTATTTTACAATTCGTTTTTAATTAAAAAGCATTTCACATCTGTTCAGACCTAAGTGAGGAATATAAACAGAAGCGTTGAATAATAGTCATTATGTCATTCTTTGGTGGCAACACATCTTTGGGTGCGACAAGCACGCCGGCTAAACGTAAGTAGACATCGCATTTCATTCTTCAGGTGGGAATGACACGAAAAATGCATGCGGTATTTGAATATAATTCCGGTCAAGCTCTTTTCGCCAAATAGCGTTGGGGACCAGAATTTGAAGGCAAAGTGAGCAACTTCTTTGCATCCTGAAAGTTGCTCACACGTATTTCCTTTGGATTAATTCTAAAATGTATGAGATATATCATTATTCAAAAAGTAATGAGAAATCAGCAACAAGACTGGACTTACTCCTTTTTGTGAATAACGTAACCGACATAGGCAACGCAAACCAGCAGAAATACTAGAAATACAATGAGTAATGACATAGTGGGAAAAACAAACACATCTGCTGCTGTCCAGCTTTTATAGTATACTAAGTCTTAACCCTCACTTAACACATCTTTCGAGCTGATAAGATATGTTACGCGGAAGCTGGACCAGCAACAAAACATTTCAAGCATTGACCCCTTTTTATTATACTTATCTATTCTGGGGACAGCGGGCGGTATGTTTGGCTCAGCGTTTGGTGCGACAAGCGGAGCTGCGGCACCGGCATTTGGAAGCAATATATCAACGCCTGCGTTTGGTACCGCACCCACAGCTTTCGGTGCTCCAACAAGTGCGCCCGCTGCAACACTGGGCGGTGGATTTGGTGGCTTTGGCACGGCAGCACAGACAAACCAGTCCAGTTTATTTTCTACGCCCGCAAGCTCAGCCCCGCCTGCTTTCAGTGGATTTGGACAGCTACCAACGTCGAGCAACGCGCCTGCTAGCGGATTCTCAGGATTTGGAGCAACAACGACTACCACACCATCATTTGGTGGCTTTGGCGCCAGCCAGACGTCAGCATTTGGTGGTAGCACTTTCGGATCAGGTAAAATTGCCTAAATTCCGTTCAGAGAATATATATATTAATTATAGTAATTATTGTTGCAGCTTTCGGAAAACCAGCTGCGCCGACAGTCACGCCCGGCTTTGGAGGCTTTGGCGGTACAAACTTTATGTTGGGACAGCCACAGCAGCAGCCTGTGCCAATTTCAGCAGATGAAGCGTTTGCACAGGCCATTCTAAATGTCGCCATCTTTGGCGATGAGCGTGATAATATTGTAGCCAAATGGAACTATCTGCAGGCAATGTGGGGCACTGGCAAACTGTTTTACTCCCAAAGTGCAGCACCAGTGGACATTACGCAGGAGAATTACTTATGTCGTTTTAAAGCTATTGGCTACAGTCGCATGCCTGGCAAGGACAACAAGCTGGGGCTTGTCGCACTCAACTTTGATCGAGACTTAGCAACGATTAAGTGAGTGCTAACAGCCTATCTGAATGTTACTTTCATTAATTTGGGTATCTTTGCATTTATAGGACGCAACAGCAGCAGATTGTACAAACCCTGCACAGTTTAATGGGCAGCAAGCCACATCTTTTGGTTCACATCGACGTTCTCAAAGAGCTGGAGAACAAAAAGTGCCAAATGGTTATCTATGTGGAGGAGAAAGTGCAGATTCCGCATGGTCCACATGATAGCAAGCGAATACTTGCCACTGAGCTGGCCACTTATTTAAATCAGGCAACAGTGAAGCCACAGTTGACGAATCTGGGATTGACGGAAGCCTTGGCACTTACGCTACCCGATGAGGATCAATTGAAAGAATACCTAGAGAATCCCCCGCGCAGCGTTGACCCACGCATGTGGCGGCAAGCAAATTTAGACAATCCAGATGCCACTCAATTTATACCTGTGCCCATGATTGGTTTCAACGATTTGAAATGGCGTGTCAAATGCCAGGAACAGGAGACAGATACGCATGCGCTGTACATGAAGAAAGTGGAAGGAGAGTTACAGGAACTGCGGCGACGCCATGCTTCCGCAACAGCCAGGATAATGGAACACAAACGGAAGCTAGCTGAAATGAGCCATCGCATACTTAGGGTAAGCGAGTAACAATTTGAAATCTTTAAATGCATGCTAAATTATAAAATTTCTTCCACAGATCGTTGTGAAACAAGAATGCACCCGCAAGGTGGGCACAACATTGACGCCTGAGGAGGAGGCACTGCGCACTAAGCTGCAGAATATGCAGGCTGTTGTTTCTGCGCCCACTCAGTTCAAGGGCCGGCTGAGCGAGCTACTCTCCCAGATTCGGATGCAGCGCAGCCAATTTTCTAGCACTGGCCTGCCGGAATATGCATTAGATAAAAGCGCCGAAGATGAGATGAGAAGCATAATGACAATGCAGCAGCGCGCCATGGAAGTGCTGAAAGAAACAGTTAACAAAGATATGGAAGCACTGGATATTATCATAAAAGGGTTGCCCGAGTTACAGCAAACATGATGCCGAAATTATATAGTTGTTTGTCTAATATAGAGTCAATGAACAAGATGTAATCGTTACAAATTGTTAATGCTTTTTTGTTGCTATTGCCACCGGTCTAGTATTTCCTGTAACTTTGAACTTGCACTTTTACGGCTGGCACGATAGAAAATATAACAAATGTGTTTGGCTCTCGTTGCAACAATCGAAACGAGTTCACATCTCACGCTGCGGAAATTATGTGAACGACAATTTTGTACACTAACTTAGAGTGGGTATAATACATTTGTTTATGCATTGATAATATCTAAAATAGATTTCTAATTTGTGGAAATTAGAAATTTATTAAGTCAGAAATTGTAGAAATTTGATTAATTAATATGTAGAATGTCAGTGCGAAGTACGAAAAAAGTATATTATTATTGGATGTAGCTATATAAAGAATGTGGAAAATATTTTGAAAAACTTGTAATCTATTTCAAGTTGGGAAATTTGTTAGAGTATTCTGAATTCGTCTACCCAAGCAGCTGCATTGTTTTTGTCATAACGTTTACACACTGTTAAAGTCAATGCACTTGGTGCAAGCGGCCGACTTTTCTTTGGGATTGGACAATTTTGCAGCGATTACTTGACCATTTGACGCAATTTCGCTCGTTGCCTCTGGCTGCAACGAACTCATTACCAGTGACAAACTCACACCCAGTTTGTTCAACTTCAGGTTGTTCGTCGCTTGGGTTGTTACATTAACATTATTATGCAGCCAGGCGTGTGTGCGTATGTATGTGTGTATGCGTGTGTGTGGAGTTGTCTCGTTATATATTTATTTCTTTTGCACTGGGAAAACTCGTTTTCCAGCTAACTGTGCCTGGAGTGCAGTTGTTGCTATTGTTGATTGTGGAGACTTCCGAGAGCTTCCGTTTTAAGACTGGGAAAATGGAAAATGATTGCAGTGTGTGGAGTATAAATGAATTCGCTGTGTCCAGGCCGCCTTACTCATTGTGCGATCTTTGCAACGGCAACTGACGACAGCTGCTCCAACAACGTATATGGACTAATAATAGCTAAGCTACAAGAGCTACAGAAAACTCGCCATGTCGAATGGGTCATTGATAGTGAGTGTGCCTGGAGTTGCAGCCGTAAGATCTGCTGCCTAAAACACTCGTCTCTCCCTCTTCTTCTCTCTCCTTTAGTTGCTGTTGTGGGCATTTTGCTCAAGTGTGGCGGCCACGCCCACGTCATCAATAGCACAGCGTCGTGCACAGCTGCAGGAGGATGTGCAGCTATTGCATCCGCAAATCATAACTATTGAACGGCTGGAGCATTTGCTCCGGCGTGCAGGTGAAATATTTGGTCCGGTTGCCCAGGTCGCAGACTCTGAATCCGCTGGCAGTCAACTGGAGCCGCAGGTAGAGATGCAGGTGCAGCCACAGCAGTACATGCTTCCACCCACAGATCAGCCCTATAATTTCTACTTGCCGCTCTACGATTACATTGATCCCAAGCTGGACGCCAAGAGTCGGCACATGGAGAAAATTGCGCCGCCGCCACAGAGATTGCAACAGGAGCACAATTATTACGCCGACAAGCCAAAGAAGACGCCGAAGAAGTTCAATGCGGCCGCCAAGCACGTCAATCTCAAGTGGCTCAACACATACGAGAAGGCAATGGGCGGAGTTGCACCAAAGGCAATCTATTTGGAGCAGGATGAGCGCAATCGCATCAACTTTGATGACTCCTTCTTCGCGGTTGATATGCACGTGAAGACGCCCGACAATCAGCCCCACAAGGAGTCAGGCGCCGTGCCCGCCGAGTTGCTGCAGCACGGCGAACAGCTGGCCGAGGATGATCTGATGGCCGCGCCTGCCCAACTCACATACAGCTACAAGCCAACGGAAGCAATGAAGCAGCCTGTTTAGCGGTGCACTGCGACCAGAACAACTGTTATTTAATTGTAGTCGGTTACAAAAATACAAAAATATATTTATACATGTAACATATTAATTACTCAATTAAGGGGATAAATGCTCAGTAGACCAAACAAAGTGTTTAGTTCAATCATAATTACGTGTAAGGCTTCATTTGGGAATGCTTCGTGTGGCAATCAGAGTTTGCTGTCAGTTAAGCGTGTTGGGCGATGCCCTCGCGCACAACTCTTTCAATATCATCGAGCAGACCCGAGGCACCGAATCGGAAAAGTTCGGGCTGCAGCCAGTTCATGCCGAGAGTATTCTGGATCAGCGTCATCCAGGCAATGGCGTCCTGCACAGTTCGTACACCTCCCGCTGGCTTCAGGCCCACAATTTGTTGAGTGCGTCGCTTGAACTCCTGTATGGCATATATCATGACCAGGCCAACGGTCAGTGTCGCATTCACCGCCTCCTTGCCTGTGGATGTCTTGATGAAGTCGGCTCCTGCCAGCATGCACACCATAGAAGCTTTATATACCTGCAAATAATAAATAGGCGAGTGAGATTGGGATGATCTGAGATAATCTGAGATGGATACTAACATTTTCCATGGAGCCCAGTTCACCAATAGCCAGGATGGTCTTTAGATGTGCACGATTGCCACAGGCCTTTCGCATCTGGACCACTTCGTTGTATACGCCTTCCCAGTCGCCCACCAGCGCCAGTGGTCGATTGATGACGATATCAATCTCTGTAGCACCCGATTCAATAGCGTAGTTGATTTCCTCCAGACGTGATTTCAAACTATATTGGCCGGTAGGGAAACCAGTGGCAACAGCAGCTATTGCTATCTCATTTAATTTGTCAAGCTGCTTCAGTGCCTTGTACGCGTCTGCCACACGCGCGGGATAGACGCAAACAGCAGCACAATGAATGTCTGGGAGCAAACTCTCCTCCACAGCTTTCTCAAGAAGTTGAGGTTCAAAGGGCAAACTCGCCCGCACACAAAGCCGCCTCACATTGGAGGCTGTATCATCTCCAGCCAGGGTGGTCAGATCTGTTAGCATTAAAGCTTTGAGAGCCCACGCGACTTCATAATCACCCGTCACAGTTGAGTTTTCTGATAAGCTCAATGCATTCTTATTTAGTTCAGGCAGTGAGAAGTTTACTTTGAGCAGGGAGGCATCTGAGATCGTGTAAGTAGATCAATAGCAATATGTGAATTATGGATATAAATATATGTACTTACCAAAGGGCAAGATATTGTTAACTTTTATTCCCATTATATTCAATTTTACTCAAGAGAAATACTCTTTTTTTTGGCAGTTAACACGCACTTTGCACGCTACTCCCGCTCATAAACAAGCCGCAGATAAGAAATCAGCTGTTGGTAGCGTTGCCATATCGACTTTAAAAGTTCATATGTAAAAGCACAGAGCTGTTTTATTATTTTTTAAAAGTTTTTAACCGCCAAGGGATTTTATTTAATGGCATGTACACATATTTGTTTATTTCGAAGCGATATCACGGGTTATGAGCCTTGAGAATGACGCACTATAGCGATATAGGTTTGTTTTTTATTTATTTATTTTTAATCATTTTTGATATGTAAAGTTAGATTAAGTTCCCGTTAAAGGTGACCTAAGACTTGTTGAATAAAATCTAGCAATTTTTAATTAATAAACAAAATAAAGAGATATTTATACAAACAGTATTAAATGGCTAATACTGAAAATTTCTTATTAATTATAAAACGTTATCTTATCTACGCAGTTCAAAGTCAAATAACATCAAGGGAAATTCCACGCTAATACTTTAAGTACCTCGTTTATAAATTAGCGAAAGCTTCATCCATTTAAACACCTGCCTATCTTTATCTGCCCCATACAATAGGTCGTTCGTGGAAGCCCAACTATAAATGTTACAATGCCATAATTTACTGATTGCTAAGATTTTTATAGTCAGCTACCTTATTATTTTTCCATTTGACTTGGATTTATGCCAAAAATATGCATTTTCGATTAGTTCTCTCTTCAGGCGATTACTGTGCAACAAGTGGACATGAATGACTGCATTTATAGTTTTGTATTGATTTGAATTACGATAAGTAGACAATCGAGTGTTTGGATTGATGCACTCTAAGTGTCTTCTTCTGATACATTATCGATGGTTAAGTCATTATGTGCTGATTAGATCCAACAGGCAGTGGACACTTACAGATTACAGATCCACTCCAATGGATAGTGGCTATAGAAAACAAGTTGATCATGTGCAGCCAGCTGAAAATATAAATAGATGGGACATATGTCTCGGTAACTTACATGTAAGTGCATCTAGGGCGAGGCATAAGTATGACAGCAATACCGACAACCTACAATGAGAAGGAGAATACGTGGTGTGGAGCCAAGCGGAGCTCCATCTATAACTATGATATATCTGTGGGCAAGGTCATCTTCAATACCATGAAGAATTGGCCTAAAAACGTCTGTCAGGTGCGTGAATATCGAAGTAGAGTGATGCCAGTTCATGGAAGCTAACAACAGTTATTCAAATGCGTAGATTAACGACATCGACGGCGTCACAGTGACCAATGAGCAGGGCATCACCTGGGCCGTGCGCATTGCGCAGTACCTGAAAAATCGTGGCCTCAACCACAAGGACGTGATAGGGATCGCTGCTAAAAATACCACCTATGTCATGCCGTTGGGCGTGGCTTGCCTCATGAATGGCACGCCATTCCATGCGGTGAACCCCATGCTCGACGAAGGTGTGTGCATCGTATGCCTCAATCTTATCTGTATTGCGTCAATGTAATCGCAATTAATTTAATTAATATAGCCACCGTTAATTACGCTTTCGCAATAACGAAGCCGATGCTAATATTCTGTGATGGTGCCGATTATCAGAAAATTCGCGCGGCTACGCTAGGCTGGCATCCAGAGCTGTACACCTTGAGCGATCCGATTGAGGGCGTGCCCAATATAGAGACTCTGTTGGATCCAACTAACACCGAAATGTCCTATCAGTAAGCGAGCTAGCTGTTTATATGCATATACATGTGTTATAATATTACATATATTCCCCTCTATTTAGACCGGAACCTTTGAGGACTGGCGGCGATCAAACGGTGGCCATCTTGTGCTCCTCGGGCACCACAGGCTTGCCCAAAGCCGTTTGCATTTCGAATAGTATACTCATACAGGACAGCTTGTAAGATCCCCATTGTTTGCCCCTGGAATTACTCATTCTGAATCAATGATAACTTGGCAGGCTCGTGACTAGCGAATCGGTTATCTTTGTGGCCAGCTCGCTGGATTGGCTAACTGGGCTGTTGGCCTTCGTGTTCAGCACGGTGTTTGGCAGCACTCGCATCATAACTAACCGACCCTTTGAGCCATCCTATTTTGTGGAGCTGGTCCAGAAGTACAAGATCAACTATGCCGTGGTGCCGCCCAGGCATCTGTCTGCCCTGGTTACCTGTCCACAGGCCACGACAGAAGCACTTCAGCCGTTGCGTATGTTGAATTACGGCGGAGGCTTGGTGTCGTTGACCACACTGCAGCGTGCCCAGGAGATATGCAAGTCGGCCATGTTCAATTCGGGTTACGGCATGACCGAGGTGGGTGCCATAACGGTGAACATTGGCATCAGCAATACCGCTTCAGCGGGCCGACTCCTGCCGGGCATTAGAATCCGCATTGTCGACGAAGACGGCAAGAGCCTGAGCTATAACCAGGTGGGCGAGATCTATGTGCACACGGGACAGGCCTGGAACGGCTATTACGGTAATCCCGTGGAGACGCGACGCATGCAGGACTTCGAGGGCTGGTTCCATACCGGCGACCTGGGCTACTTTGATGAGCAGAACTTCCTGTTCATTGTCGATCGGAAAAAAGAGATTCTCAAGTACCAGGGACTGCACTACTGGCCCACCGAAATCGAGGGTACGATTGCGGAGCTGCACCAGGTGCAGGACGTCTGTGTCGTTGGCATCTACGACGAGCGTTCGGGCGATGCCGCTGGTGCTCTGATAGTCAAGCGTGCAGGGTGCGAAATCAGCGCCAAGGAGGTGATCGATCATGTGGCCAAGCGCCTGACTGGCATGCAGAAGCAACTACACGCCGGAGTTCGATTTGTGGATAAGCTGCCCGCCAACGTGAACGGGAAGACTCTGCGCAAGAGCGCCAAGGAGGTGTTTCTTGCTCAGCCCAACTGAGCCAAAGAACAAATATTCACCTGAATTGTATACATTTACGTTATGAGAAAGAGTACTTGAGAGCCGGCTGATAAGGGGCTTAACATGAATAAACACAAACAAACAGACTTTCAATTACATATTTAACAAGAACTATCACACGATTTTATAAAGTATAAGTTTTAGCCATAATAAGTTTAAACAGATATGAATTTATTTAAGAACTTCAGCATTTCTAGATAGTCTAATCTCAAGGCTAGCTGATTCAGCGCTAAAGTCGAAACACTTGCGTCTGGCTGGTATCGTCAGCAATGATTCCCAAAATAGCCAGAAAACAAGAACTTTATAATTAAGCTAATCTAATAAGAATACCTGAGTGAGGCTTTCGACTGGACAGCGGAGGAACGGACCGGTTGATTATACAGCTGGCTAAATTGAGCTCATTATCATAAATATTTATTTATTTATGTGTATATATCTTGATACGATTCTGCATAAGTTAAAAATATAAATTTTTGTTGATAGAGGTGAGGCACGTGTTAATGAGGAAGCATTGCTCATGGCACTTCAGATTGCATTTGATATTGATAATACTATCAGCTTCAGATTGATTCAGTTCTTCACAAATCTCTTTTTATATGGCATAATTGCTTTACTACTCGAAATACACGCGTTACATTGAAAATAAGCTGGGAATCTTCAATGATATTTGCCTCGAGCATAATCTGGAAATACCAGAAATACCAGTGACCAGGAAAGGCATCATAAATCGGCGTGAGTTAAGATTAATAGCCGAGTAACGTAATGGTATATAGGAGGTTTTATTGCCAGATTATTAAAATCAGACTAGTAGCTGATTACTTCGATCAGATTTCCCGTTATATACAATCAATTAAAGCTCTAACGAAGCTGAATCCAAAGATAATGGCTCTAAGAAATACGTGTGCACCTGATAATGAGTTGGACTGGGCGTCAGATAAGCGTAACGTACTTTTTCTATACGATTCCTATTGGCTAAAGCCAATGACGTTTATGGTCCTATTCCTGTTTTTTGTTTTTTTTTTTTGTTTTCGGCTATTCACCGTGAGTTCAGCATTTGCTGATAAAAGACAATATTTTTACTATTTAATTGAGTGGTCTTCAGCGAATTAGTTATTTAGTAGCTGGAACTGAAGGCGATCAGAGCTAATACAAAATAAATAGAATGGATGAATTCTTTAAAACTCACTACGATCCCATTGCACGGATCTGGAGTGGATCGAAATCGTCGCCCATGTATGATTTTGATTGCTCATACGGTCGCATAGTGCACAATCAGCTCAGGAATAATCCCAATCATATCTGTCAGGTGAGTTGCAGAAAAAAAATGCAGACAGACGACCAGTATATAGCTTGTGAATTGCTATATATTATAGATATGCCTGGCGGATGGAAAAACTGCGACAAATCGGGACGTTTTCAACTGGTCTGTGCGTTTGGCGCAGAATTTCAAGAAGCGTGGATTACGTCACGATGACGTCATATGCATCTCGGCCAAGAACAGCACCTACGTTACGCCAGTGGCCGTTGCCTGCCTCTTCAATGCCACGCCCTTTCACGCCGTCAACCCCATCCTGGACCCCGACACACTCAGCCACGTGCTGGCGATAACAAAGCCCTCGCTCTTCTTCTGTGATGCTGCGGACCTGGAGAAGCTAAAAGCGGCGAGTGCTGAATGGTCACCTGAGTTCGTAACGCTGACAGGTAAAGTGGAGGGCGTGCCATACGTGGAGGAATTCCTTGCCCCAACAAACACTGAAATGTTTTATCAGTAAGTTGCAATCGTATTTATAAATAATACGTCCTTATCAATTTGTTATTTATATCACAGACCTCAGCCGTTGATCTTCGGCGGTGAGCAGACCATGGCCATCTTGTGCTCGTCCGGCACGACGGGCAAGCCCAAGGCCGTGTGCATGGCCAACTACATGCTGTCGTGCAGCAATCCGTAAGTGCTAATCGATTCCTTATTTAGTGTAGATTACATAATCGGGCTTTGTCCCTTGCAGCTTCCTCAGCTCTGAGGCTGTCATTTACTGTGGCTCCAGCTTGGACTGGTACTCGGGTCTGATCAACCTTATGTACTCCGTCGCAGATGGCTGCACGCGCATTATAGCCGACAAGCCCTTCAGTGCGGAGTATATCTTAGAGCTTGTGGCCAAGTATAAGATCAACATCATCAGCTGTGCACCGCGTCACGCCAGCGAGTTGGTCGCCTGCCCGCAGGCCACGCCGGAGAGGCTCGCCTCGGTGTTCTTGGTAGCCGTCGGGGGCGGGTGGACACCCACGGTGACGTTGGAAAAGTTGCAGAAGCTAATCCCAAGAGGATACGTCTATTTTGGCTACGGCACCACAGAGTTTGGAGGAGTGTGCGCCGGTCCCTTCAATGAGAAGCTTGGCAACACAGTTGGCAAGCTCAATGCCGGCATTAAGATTCGCATTGTCGATGAGGACGGCAAGAATCTGGGTTACGGCAAGGTCGGAGAGGTCTATGTGAACCACGGCCGCAACTGGAAGGGATATTACGGCAATCCACTGGAAACTCAGCGCATACATGACTCACTCGGCTGGTTCCACTCGGGCGATCTGGGCTACTTCGACGAGGAGAACAATCTGTATATTGTGGACCGCAAGAAGGAGATCTACAAGTGCCTGGGCATGCAATACTCGCCCAACGATATCGAAGCCGTCATTAGCGAGCTGCCCGATGTCGTCCAGGTGTGTGTCGTGGGCCTCTATGACGAAAAGTACGGCGATGCGCCCGCTGCCATGATAGTCAAGCGACCCGGCAGCTCCTTGACCGCCGACCAGGTCAAACAGCATGTGGCCAAGCGGTTCGTGGTCAACCACAAGCAGCTGCATGGAGGCGTCTACTTCACCAACGATCTGCCCGTAACAGCCAGCGGCAAAGTGATGCGTCGCACGGTCAAAGAGCAACTGACCCAGTCGAGCGTAGATCGATAGATAGACCGATGTATTAGTCTAGTGACACCATTTTAAGTACGTGTAAGAGTATTTGTGAAACTGAATGTTGATATGTCCCTGTGAAGTATATTAGTTAAGGTATTTTTTTAACGAAAAAAAAAAAGCAAAATAAAAACGAATTTCTTGTTTTTTCTAAATCAATATTGCTTTTCGCTTCGATTAATTTCAAACGGACTAGTTTAACCACAACTGATTAGGCATATATATACAGATATGGGTATTTTGACTTTCTCATTTGCCAGAAGGTCAAATAACGATCATTGGAGTCATTGAGAAGCATCACAGCTGTACGCATTTGGTAGTGTCTAGCTATTTCTTAGTCGAATATTCCCTAACCAGTTTGCAATATCAATACTATTCTATGGTTTGCTTGCCCAAAAATAAGGTTAATAACTGTTAAATGTGTTACCAAAAAGTATGCTTTGATAATTTCATTTATTTATTGTTATATTTGATCAAAATTCATGAGAACTTCTTTTGCAAGAGTTTTGGATAGTTAGTTTGTATTGTTAAGATCCAGAACGAAACATATATGAATAAATATAACTGATTATTTGATTAGCCTCGATAATGATATCACTTATTTCAGCGAGATTAAACAGCTCTCTTTATAAACCAACACAAGATCTTGCCAGGGCTACACAGTCAAACAGTCAGTAGAATCCATCGACGATCCCATTGAAAGCAGTTGGAGTGGAGCAAAGTGGAGTAATTGAATTCACAATTGCTTACTCAGCTCAATGCTTCACAGTAATCTGAAAAATTAATCACAAAAACAATTCTCAGGCAAGTGAAGATCAAAATAAACATCATTTAGCCAGGCACTCGAAGCAACTGATTGACGTCAACAACGTCTCACACAATCCCAATTGGAGGCTGCTCTGTTCTTCACTGAATAAGAAGATCGTTTAATTAAATGGGTTTGGTTCAGCTTTAATGGTGTAAATAAATATGTTTCGATTCACTAATTACAAATAGGCCCTGAGTTAAGATTCAGCGATTTGCAATCGCGTTAGTTAGACTATAAATGAACCAAGACGTAGCTCCATACGATGAGCAGCAATGCCCAGCTGGTCGGATGACTGGCACCTGCAGTTGCCTCTGGCTGGGGCTGATCCATGTCCACAGCTGTGACATTTGCATTGGAGCTGGGCTCCTGCTCCGTTGCCGGCGGCACGAACTGCTGTCGCACTTTGCCGGACTTGATCTCAACCTTGGGCAGCGGAAAGCAATAGACGCGCTCCACTTCTACCAGCACCGCCGTCGAGCTCTCCGTGGCCATCTCCGATACGGTCAGTGGCACACAGATGGTCGGCTCCTCGGCGGAGTTGCGCTCCTCGTAGGGAATGCCGACGCGCGTGATATTGAGCGGCACCTGTGGCATCTGCGGCACCTGGGTCTCCGGCACGCTCAGCTCGCTTTGCATTTGAGCCGAGCTGAGATTTTCCTCATAGTATTTATAGTCATCGATGTCGTCGTCTAGCCGATCGATGCTGTCAATGTGATCGACACGATCGATGCTGCTGCCGGCATCGGTGTAGATGCGCTCAGTGCTGCTGGCCGTGGCATCCAGAAAGTCTGTGGGCCAATTGAGCGCCACGGTGGTGGACTCCACAGGGCCCGAGCTGAGCGTGGGCGCTGCCGTGCTGCTCATCACTGGACTCACCCGCGGCACGGGCTGCGTGCTCTCAAAGGTGGGCGTGGGATACGGATAGGGCAGCGGCATCCAGTTATCCTCTGTGGTTTGCATGTGCTGGCGTCTCTGTATGGCTGTCGTTGTCTCAACGGACTCGTTGATTTGCTGGGCCATCGCTCGCATCAGAGGATCCGTTGCATTCACGCGCACCACTTCAATTGCTGATCGCTTCGGCTGTGGCTGCGGCTGTGGCTGTGGCTGTGGCTGTGGCTGCAGCTGGGATGGATGCAGTTGCGGTGGTATGCGCCAGCGACCGTGGTTTTCCTGCGAGCGCTCGAAGCTGTCGCGACGCGAATATGGATTCTGATAGCCCACGGCTGCAGTGCGTTGCTCTGTTTCCGGCAACATCTCCTCGCTGGACGTGTCGCGTCTATCGGTGGCTGCAACAAGTGTGAGTACATGGGAGAGTTTTTAATGCAATTGAGATCAAATGAAGCTAGGTCTAGCTCCAGCCACTCACCATCGGCTGGCATGCCCATGAGCATGGCCTCGAGGCGTCCATATTTGCGTTGCTTTGGCGGCTCCTCGCCGGCTTCAGGCGGCATCTGTGGTTGCTCCTGCTTCCAATTGCCGTACACCACGCTGTCGCTCGGCGCCTTGTTATCCAGCTGCTCGCGCAGAAGCGGAATGTGCGTGTGCACCGTGGAGCTGGCCGGCAGGGGCATCACATTCGGCACGATGGGCGCATAGCCCGGCCAGTTGATGGAGCCGTGGCCCAGCATGGCGGGTGGTGGGGGCGGCGGCTGCTGAGCCGCCATTTGCATATCCGCAATGCGTACACGGCCCCGTGGTCGAAGCGCCTGCAATTGCTGGGCATCCGGTTCGTCCTGGCCGAGGACGCTCGGTTGGCGGCTCAGCGCGAACAAAAGCCACAAGATTCGAAGAGACAACTGTTTGCTGGCCATAGTTAAACTGGACTAAGAGACAACAGTTCGAACGGTTTCAGTTCGTTTCGGTTTCGGTTTCTATTTACTGAAATGATGTGCCACTTCTGAAGTGGATATTGCTATTGTTGTTGTTGTTGTTGCTGCTGCTGCTGCTGCTGTTAGTTTCTGTTTTGTATATACGATTCACAGTTAGCTTAGTTTTATTGTTGTTAGGCTTTGTTGTTGCTGCTGGCACACAAAACAACGGCAACAACTCATTGTTCAAGCGGGCTATCGACTCTCAATTCCACCTGCCCATCGATATTCGCACTTTGTTGATGTTGATTTCAGATTTCAGATTTCAGACTTTAGATTTCCGTTTTTTTTTTCTTTCTTTCTTATTTTCTTTATTTTTCTTTTTCACTCAGTTATCTGCACGTTCGGTTTGGCTATTTCTTTTGCACGTTTCGTGGTCTAAACACGGCGGCTTCTGAACGGCAACTGACGTTGGCCAAATCAATTTGCGGCCGCTTGGGCTGCTGAACCAGCACCATGGACGGCCAGAGAAACATTCTTAATCATGGCCATTGAAATGATTTCTTTTGTTCACTTTTCGCTTAATTATGCGCAAGAGCGTTAAAACTTAATGGCGAATAAACATTCTTTCGTTGTGGTTGGTGAAAATGCAGCGGGCCTGAAATACTTCGCTGTGCCGAGCACAGCAGTCAATGTGGAGGGTTCTAGATAGGTAAACATACATATATGTATGCATACAAACATATCTATATCTCTATATCAGATATATACTATGTAAAGCTTCGTATATGCCAAGATCTATGCAAATTACTAGGCAGCTCGTCTCGTTTGTGCTACTAAAAAAGTTTTCTTGTTGATTTTTTGGCACCGTTTGTGCGAGCTGTCTGTAAATATCTCCAAAAGCTGACGACGATGGCTGGGGGCCAAACTTTTCACCACATTGATTGGCCCAACGGTAAAACAGTAGTAGGCCGAAAAGTGTGAAGAGATTTGAATGGAGTTTGTCTTAAAGACGAATAAAATATTTCTACTTCCATTTTAATGACTTTCTTCAATTGGCGCTGAGAGAAGTGCATCAATGCATTAAAGGGCTTGCGAGTTTTTATTACCAAGTCTATATGAATTTTAGGGATTGAATTTTATAATTATTTTTAATGATTTTATTTTATTTCATGCACAAATTTCTGTTTATCTTTAGTTTTCTCCTATATCATCATCATATATCATATCTTGCAGGCTTACAGGGTATCTCTGATTGCACAACTCTCTCCTATTGATATTTGCTTACCAATTGCCATAGTTTCCACGACTCCAATACTTTTCACATTAAAGTTTCATAAGCTTCACATGTGCATCTCATAATTCAGATTTTCCAGTCGCAGTTGTTTTTCTTTTTCTTTTTTTTTTGTTTTTTTTGGAATGGAGCTCAGTGAAGCAGCACTCGAGTGACTTCGAGACGAAACCACTTGCAAAAATCGAAACCAAGTCAAAACGTCAAAAGAAAAGCTGCCAAAAAATTATGCAACAGCTGGTCTGACGGGACTGTCAAAAGTCTGAGGCTGTACCACATGCACAAAGTAAGCCGTATGGAAAATTGCGCTGATGGAAAATGGAAAATATTAAATATTTATACAAAAAAAAAGATTATGCACCATGGAATGGGATCAACAAACGGACTCATGAGGTAATTTAAGCTGTGAATACAAAAATCAAACAATAATAATAACAATAAAAACTGCCAACAGAAACTGAAAAAAAAAAGAATAAAAAAAAAAAACAATCCATTGCGCATTGTCACGTTTTGTGAACATTATGGAGGTATGTGCATGGGTGTGTATGGAAATGGAAAATCATTGAATAATGTTTGGGGTCGCGTGTGTGTTGGATGGAAATTTTTGTTTTTCCGCTTTTATTGTGATTATTTTCTTTTATTCAACAAAACTTTCACGATCGTTAACATAAATATGTGTGTGCTGCGGCTGTTTGCAAAGTGTTAGATTCATTAACTTTTGTTTTTTTTTTTTTTTTGTGTTGTAGAATTTATAGCAGAAATCACAGTCTCTCGCTTGGTTATGGTCAGTGAAGGAGGCAAGTTGTAAAGTTGTAAAAATTTTGAAAAGTTTCGAAAAAATGCAGCACGTTATCTGGTTGAGAGCTTTTGGTTTACGTTGTGCGAGCGCTGACTCTCTACTGATTCTCCAGCAGGCCAATGTACTGGCCATTCTGGTTGGCCAAGCGTCGCTCCTCCAGCTTCTTGGCAAAGCCTGGATCGCTCTTGGCACGCTGCTCTAGGCGCTCCTGCTGCAGCTTAATGCCCGCATAGATCTGATCCAGACCCTTCTGTATCTCCTCGGGTATGGCCGGCGGAGTGGGTATATGATCACCTGTGGCACGGAAGCCATTCTCATCGGCCGTGTACTGAACGTTGACGTGGGTGCCGTCTGGCGATTGGTAGGAGTATTGGCCGTGCTGCACCAGGACGCCATTGGGATTGGTGTCGAAGTCCTTGAGGAAGCCCGTCTCCTCGTGTATGATGCTGTTGCCGGTCTCGTATTCGGTCTTGTAGCTGCCATCCTCGCTCTGCTCCTTGTTGTACTTCAGTATGGGTATCCAGGTGCTGGTCTCGCGTTGATCCTCATGCCGGTGGTCCGCCTTCTCATCGTGCGGTATATTGTTAGCATTCAGGTGGGCATGATGCTGCTGCTGCTGCTGCTGACGCTGGTTGTATTGCTGCGCATGGCACGAAAGGGCAAACAGCGCAATAAGTATCTATATTGAAAAGAAATTGCAAATTTTATTAATTGGTTTTATTCTAGAAAATTCAGCTTATATTAAGGGCAGAGAACTAATTGATTTTTAGATTAAAGTTATGTAAATATATATCAAATTGAGTTATGAATTATATTAAATTTTTAAATTAATATTATATTTACAAAATATATATATTTTTTTATGAACTAAAGCTACTAAATTATTTTCCTAAAATTAAATTAGTTTGATTTTTTACACTTTTATTAGTTTTATGCCAATGTGTTTTATTTAATATTTGTTGCAGTGTAATGAATAATACATTTTTTTAATTTTTAAAAATTCAATAAAAACCCATGACAATATTTGAAAGCTATGTGCTTTATTAATTTAATTAATAATTTGAAATTGTTAATATATAAAATATAATATATCTAAAAAAAAAATATTATATTAAATGATTTAATTGCAAATAAAATTAACAACATTTTTGGCCACTTTTAGTTTATTTTGTTTGTTTCTTTTTTTTTTAATTAAAATAAAATTAAAATAAAGTGAATGTAATATTTTGTTGCAATATGCTTTTTGTGAATAAAAATGCAATATTTAATTTTTTTGATATATCTACATTTCTTAAACGGTTTTTATTCATTAATTATTTTATTTATTTATTATTGTTTATTCGTTAATTTAATTTAGTCTCAAACAATAATTTAATAACAGACCAGAGCGATTATTTCTTCAACATCTTTCTGCAGCTTTTCAGCTTGTCTCTAGATTGATATTATTCCTTGAGCTATTTTGTACTCCTCAACATTATTATTATTAATTATTTGATTATTATTGAACTTATATACTTGACACCGCAACGGCACAAACCGCAACCCATGCAAAACCAATTTGACGATTCACTGATGTCGGAACTTACAAACACTTTCATTTCGAATGCTTAACTGACGATTCACTTGCAAGGATTTCGCTGATAGCCGTTAGATGCTGTGTGCATTTACAGTTAAATGCAGTGGCAAATGCGCGTTTTGATGCGGCGCCCGTGTGGTTGGTTAAGTGAAAGCTGCAACGATGCGAACTGTGCTGCGGCGGCCCTATTTAAGTGCTTTATATAGCCGCGACTTTTGTCAGCGTCTCCTGCGCTCGCAGCTGGAGCCCGCGTGCCAGCGAGCGCCTTGGCCAGAGAGACGACGATCAAAATAGAGATAGAGTTACAGATACAGTTACAGCACAACTACATTGACAATAGTTGCAATTGCCATAGCTGCAGATGCTGTTGCTGCTCTTTCGGCCAGCCAGCCATCCAGTCAGCCATCATGTTGTTGGCTTTTTGCGAACAGCTTGATCATTATGGCTCGAATAAAGGTGATGCGAAAAGTAGAATACTTTTACTTTTTAAATTGTTGATTTTGAGGCTAAGCTAAAAGAACCGTTAGGTTGTTTTTAAATACTATGGCCAATCGTTAGGCATAAATAACACAATTAAATTATTACAGACGATTGGATCTAATGATCTTAAATGCAAATATAAGTCAATATTATAATATATACGAATTTCGGTCTTCTCTCGATAGAGAGTTTATGTCAAGCGACATCGTTGGATTTCACATAATACTTATGCATACTGGATATGGTAATGGGCACGGCAAAAGTGTGCGGATCGTCGGCGTCTGTCCGGTCGTTCATCTTCGTAATGCCGTTATTTAGAAATAAGCCAGAACGAGTTTGGTTTTTGCAGCAAGCTTCGACAACGTTTGCTTGTCTTCGCCAAAATGCAGCCGAACCCTGCAAAACGCTCTCCCACTCTCTCAGCCAGTTTTACGCTCACGCTCTCGTTTTCTCTCTCTCTCTATTTCTCTCTCTCTTGTTTTGTCTCTCGAGCTTTTGAGCGCTCTATTGCTCTCCATATCTATGTTGGCTCTGTATTTCGTTTCGAAGATGTTACGGCTTGTAGAGCTCGGATTCTTGTAATGCTATTGGGGGAATCTCAGGCAGGGGGAACTATCGGCGTAGAGGACAGTGACATACAATATATGTGGCATAGATTGAAACTGAAAATTGTTGTAATACTCGCATTGCTGTGGATCGGCTTTGGCTCTTTTTGTTTGTTTTGGCTAGCGAAGCTGCTGATGAGGCAAGACGATAATTGAGTTCAAAACGGCAATGGGTAATGGATCTTGGCAAATGTTAATTAGTTGTGGAAAATGGGTAAATCTCTGACGATAATATCATGCAAAAGCGATTACCACGATTACTAGCCAATTTCTGTTGGAATGGAACAAATGGAAAAAATGCAAATAAATTTGATTGCGAAGATGCAAGAATCACTTGCAACACAATGCGGAGAGTTGAACAACCGCTTTGCCGGTCGGCGAGTCGAATATGAAGAGAGCGAGCGAGAGATGAATAGCGAGCGTAAGCGGAAGAGCATGTGTAAAAAACTGGTCAAGTGTTGCCGATTGCCATAAAAAGAAAAGAGCGAGACAAGCTAACATTTTGGGCCTGGCCGCCTGCGCAGCCGCACCTCTTCTGCTGCCAACTGCCGACTGCCCACCCAAGCCAAAAGCCTCAGCGCCGTCAGATTAAACGCTTGCCTTTCGGGTACCAGTTACCAGTTGTTGGAGTGCCCGCTGAGTCACCGCGCAGCGTCAATTGTGTAATTTTCCCCCCAACTCAATGAAAACGAAAGCTGGCAAGGTTAGCTCCAGAGCCACATCCACACTGACCCACTTACACTAGCACGTCCAGCAGCCGCAACTACAAACCACTTGAGCTAGTCTCTTGCCTCTTCGTTTTTGTTGACCATTGAAAATGTCAAATGCTTGGCTGCTGCATTCTCCGGTTAGCATTTGGTGTAGGTTGCATCTCTTGTTGGGAATTGTGTTCTTAGCTCGTGCGCCATTTGACATTTAAGACCAGAGATCGGAGAGATCGGAGACCAAAGACCGTATACCAAAGACTGGTTTACAAAAAAGTCCGCTCGACGGCGGGTGGGAGGCAAACGGCGAGGCAATAAATTTTGCGGCAATTTCAAGTGTCATGATGTTGTGAAATTTCTTGTCAGTGGCTGGCATCTTGAGCTTGAATCGTAAATAATGCTCTAGTAATGGATGGATATGTCCGTTGATCAGCGTAATCATCACCACTTGATAGACAGGCCACGTATACCCGCTCGGTAATTGGCAATTCTAACAAGCATTCCATTTTTCCTGTTCAAAGAAATTCTTCTTGATCCGATTCCGATTGCTAATTCTGAACTCAGAATATATTAATCGTAGATCTCGCCTCAGTTTATTGACCGCCCAATTCTGGAAAGATATCAGCAGCTCTTTCATTCAGTTTACGTGTAGCATAACATATATATATATGCAATACTTTTATTTTAATTTATTAACTACATGTGTGCTGATTTTTATCTGCGGGTCAAATCTGCGTTTGACGAAATATTTAAAATTTTTTGCCTTAGCGCAAAATAATTGAATTCTAACTTGAACTCACTCAGACAGAAATATATAGGCAAATAAAGTCTCGAAAAAAAAATATAATTTATCTATTTGACTACCGAATCGGTTGGCACGTTTGCAATGACTAAATATGGTATTAATGTATATGCAAAAAAGTTTTGTGTTTTAAATTCTAATTTCCTGATTATCTTTTTTTTGAACAATTAAATCTATATAAAAATATATGCCATTGCTCTATTATTGTTTCCAATGATTATTAGTAGTAAAAATTCCTGAAAATATGCGTTACTACAAGTATTTGATGGATGGTTCTTTGGCCTGACACACCTTTTGTGGTGCCTGGACGTACGAATGGGAATACCTTGATTTTTATAGTAATAATATTAATGTGCTAATTACTTGCTTGGTTAATTGTGAATAACGCGCTCGTGGCTGAAATCTATATGAAATTGCACGGGAAATCAGAATATTGTATTGTTTTTTATGTACCAAGGTAATCTTGAATGATAGATATTTTAAGATAAAACTAACGTTTATTGACATTAAATATGCGCTGCACAATAATCCATTATTTAGCTTAATATATACTTAGCATGATTTTAATCAAAATTATATTTATTGGTTTGCTTTCGTGTGAAATTTCCACTTAACGAAACAGTTATAATTTTTATATCGATCGAAAAAAAGTATATTTCTGCTTTAAAAGACGTTGGCGGAAGAAAAGGCGGAATATTGTCCGATAAGTTAATGTCCCGAAAATAGTAGAGGGCCTGAATAGCAAACGAGAGAGAGATTTATATTTACATTGAGATAGAAGAGTGAGAGAGTTACCTTGGGCACGGGGCACTTTCTTGGATAATTGCTGTTCTTTATTACACTTTTGTAGGCCATATTCCCGATTTTGTTTCTGATTTTATTTTGACTGAGTTCACAATAATTCAGGCGTAAAACTAAAGTCTTGCGAAACATCTTTGACTTTCCTCGTCGAACATAGAGTGCTAGGGTAATGTTAACATTTGAAAATGCTCGAATATATTCAAATTCGGCCGTTAACAGAGTTTTATCCGGATCAACAATGAGGCATCTATGGAAGCCAATAACCTCGCGATTTACGCTACAATTAAACGACTCCCAAGTCGCAATCAAATGATCGGGCTGCTATATAGTTGGGCATATTTTATTTAACTGTATTAATGACTAAAAACAAAAACACACACCTTGTTGGCTGGCGCTGCTATAGGCATATAGCAAAGCACTGTCAGAATATATAATATATCCATTTGGCAAGCGAATCGGCTGACGTTTTTGCATTGACTAACTGTATTTAAAATGATTTGCTTCAATTTCAAGCCATGATTTCTCAATTATATTTTCAATTTTTGTAAGCAATTAAATTTATAATATTAGCTTGACAAAGTACATACATATATTCCGTGTTTCGGTATCTAAATCTAACAAACATTTTTTTCAAAAATAATTATTAATGCCTGTTGACTTGATCCATATATATTTTAAATTTGCCTTTTTTTTTAAGTTTAAAAAACTATTAAAAAATGTTGATTTTTTATTCTTTTACACAGTGCTTTTAACATAATTTATTTTTTAATAGCATAATTTTGATAAAAGATTTGAACTAAGTCGTTATTATTTGTTGGCCTATTTCCGTATTAAACTTCCACTCAATGAAATGTTCATAAATTTTGCATCGATCGTAAAAAAATTCAGTTCAGCTCGAAAAGTCAAAGTTGGAAAAAATATTGGAATATTTTCACCCAAGTTAATGTTGCGATAGAAGTAGAAGCCCTGAAAATTGTTCGATATCAATAGAGCGAGAAAGAGAGAGAGAGAGAGATTTAAATATATATGAAAAAATGTATAGTAAGAATTACCTTGGGCACAGGACACTTTTTGGGATAATTGCTGTTCTTTATTATACTTTTGTAGGCAATACTCGCGACTTTGTTAACTAAGTTTTGTGAATTGAGATTGCAGCCATCTCCAGACAAATCTAAGGCTTTGCGGAACTCCTTCGACTTCCCTCGTCGAATATAGACGGCTAGGCTAATATTATACTGTTGCAAATCTCGAATGTATTGAAATTCCCCTGTTAACAGTGTTCTGTCCTTGTCAACAGTGATGCATCTATGGGACACAATAAAAGCACGATCTACTTTACAATCGAACGAATTCCAAGTCACAATCAAATGGTCCGGCAGCTGTATAGTAGGGCATATTTAATGGAAGATCCACTGCATTAATGACTGACATAAAAAACTCACCTTGTTTGCTGGCGATGCTATAGACATATGGCAAAGCACTGTCAAAATATATAATTTATCCATTTTGGCAAGCGAATCGGCTGATGTTTTCGCAATGACTAAATAATTTGAATGCAATCGAAAAAGTTGTCATACCTACATTCATTTTAAATCTATTTCGAACTCTGATTTATCAATTATACTTTTAGTTTATTTTTATTCAATTAAGTTCTAAATTTTTAGCAGAGAGCGATTTGCGAAATATATTTCAAATGTCGACATTTTACTATTGAGAACGATTAAAATTGTTTAATAAAAATATTTGTGGTGAAGCGAGAAGAGTATATTAGGTTTATGCTGCCTGGGATAAAGTTCAAAAGTGTCCTTTAAATACATTAATAGCTTGTGTGATTGATCATTAAATATATCTGGATAATGATCCAGAAAGTCTAGCACTATCGCGTTCACGCCTTTATTATAAAAGTAAATAACAAATTTCTTATCGGTCAATAACATATTGGCTTTTTAGTATTTATTGGTTTATCTGCGTGATATATTTCCGCTAATGGAAATATTTGTAAGTGAGAAATTCAATGTAAAGAAATCCAATTGCACCTTAAAGTCTACAGATGGGAAAAAGAGCGGAAGGTTTTCACCCACGTTAACGTTGCGATAGAAGTACAAGCCCTGAAGATATTGAGAGAGTAAAATTAATATTTACAGAAAGAGATAGAGAGAGAGAGAGAGAGAGAGAGTGAGGCTTACCTTGGGCAAAGGACACTTTCTAGGATAATTGCTGTTCTTTACTATACTCTTGTAGGCAATATTCACCATTTTGTGAAACACTGTTTTATTGTTGAGATCACAGATATCGAAAGATAAACCAAATATTTTGCGAAATTCCTTCGTCTGCGTGCGCAAAAAATATACAGTAAGGGTTGTATTAATCCTTGCAACTTCTCGAATATATTTAAACTCGGCTGTCAAGAGAGTCTTATCCGAATCAAGAATGAAGCATCTGTAGAACGGAATAATGTCAGGATTTACTTGGCACTCTAACGAGCGCCAGGTCACAATCAAATGGTTGGGCTGTCGGATAGTTGAGCATATTTGAATTTATAATTAAATTAGGGCTACTTTCACCACTCACCTTGTTAGCTAGATCAGCTAAAGGCCACAACACTGCTAAAGCAATAAATATATAATATAATTTATTCATTTGGCAAGCGAATAGGCTGACTCTTGTACAATGACTAAATATAGTTGTTTACAAATGTGCAAATTGCTTTGGTATCTAAATCTAATTTGATTCCACGACGAACTTGTTTTTCCTAATTATATTTATTAGTTTGTTATGCAATTAAATTACAATTTTTAGCTACGATGAATTTGCAATAAATTGCAAATGTAGAATTTCCACATGAAGGACGCTTTCAAATTGTTAATCCAAATGCTGCGTTTTCCTAATGCTAATATATTGTACTTGTTTACGTAGTGAATAGAGTATATTAGTTTTGTGTAATGCCCAACCTAGAAGTCTTGTTTGAAAGTATGTTGGGCCATTCTCATACTCGCAAATCTGAAAATATTATAAAATACTACACTTGAGTCTTAGAATATATTCAGTAAGAGGCAAATTCATGAAAAGCTTTATATAGTAGATATTTATCCGTAAACTGGGACTAATATACAAAATAAATGATTCACATCAAAATGGTTTATATTAAATAACTAATAAAGTGTGCAATATTGATAGAAGTTTTTAGGATTTCTTAACCCTATGATAGTCAGTCAAGCGTCCACTTAGAGACACATTGAACATCGGCACATTGGGTAGAAAGAAGTCTAATTGCACTTTAAATTCGTATTTCGGCAGGAAGGGCTGCAGATTGTCGCCTATGCTCATGTTCGGATAGTAGTAAAATCCCTGAAAAGATTTGTATGATATATAAATGGATTAGAACTTTTCTCGTTGATCTCTAATATGACTCACCTTGGGCTGTGGACACTTCTTGGGCATGTTGCTGTGCTTCATCATGCTGTTGTAGGCGACTTTTATTAGATTATTCTTATAGGCTCCACTAAAGAACTGGCAGATATCTAGAGTCAAATCGACAACCTTGTAAAACTCTTTAAACGGTGGGCGTGGCAAATATAATGCGATCTTGGCATTGTACTGTTGAAATCCACGATTATATTCTATTTCGCCCGTAATTATAGTTTTCGGCGGATTCACAATGAAACATCTGTGGTACGTAACAATCTCCGGATTTTCAATGCACTCGAAGCTACTCCACTGGATAATGGTGCGCTGAGGAATCGAAGAGTTTAGTTCTCATCTTTGAGTGATTGATTAGTGAGAATACCTTGGCGGCCAGGCTGGCCGTTGACAGCAGCAAAAGGAGAGCAAGTAGTTTGTCCATGCTAAGCTAATTACTGGTCTGGTTAATTGTTAATAACGCACTGGAGGTGGAAACAGAAATGAATATATAAAATGGTATGGAAAATTAGCTGACTAATTGCTGAGTTAATGTTGATTGATTTATATTTGAAGATAAAACTCAACTAGATTGACATTGTACACAGTGTAATAATCCATTATGGGCTTAGGTTTTTGATACAGTCCCTTCGAGCGTAATATTCAAATAACATTGATTCCGATCAAAGAAGCGGACCTGGGTCATTAGATGGCCGACGGGCACGAAGCTTGGCAATACCTCTTCCACGCTAATATTATAATAGTAAAGCAAGCCCTAAAAATAAATGTGAGCGTACATATTTAAATGTATTTATTTTTCGTAACTTTATAAAATTAAATCTTACCTTCTTTATTGGACATTTTGTGGGCTGATTTGTGGCCTTAATTATAGAGCCATAGATATTGGGAATGATTCCCTTTCGCGACACCTGAGATATAACACGGCAAGCATTCAGAGTGTTCTCAAATAGCTTTTGGTATAATGCAGCTGTCGTATACCTTGTGGATATCAGAGAATGTATTTTGACAGCTTTGAGTTCTTGTAGCAAATTAAGTTCCACATTGACAGCTGAGCGTCGTGGCTGCACCACATCACATTTGTATTCTGATATATAGTCGGCATGCACCTGACAATCGAAAGTACTCCAGCGTAGCCTCAAATTTCGACTCTGCAAGGGTGATAAGTGCTTGAAATATCATAAAACGTTTGGAATGGTAGTGATTACCTTTGATATGTTCACATTTAACGCAAGCCCCAAAATTAGCAGGGCCATCATGCGAAACATGTTGTCTGACTATGGAATGGACAGTGCCTAAATAAAATAGTAGTTTATGGAATTTTTATACATCTAATTGCTCTCATAGTAGTAATTAGTGCTGTGAAACGAAATAGTTACAATATGACAATACTCAATAATTATTTATTTATTTTCGATTTTTCTCGATTTTATTTATTTAAGCTTTTCTTTTTGCTTCAGCATAATTATGTATGCTTTAATTTTTTACAGCTTCTTAGTAAACATTAAGCATAAAAATGCAGAATCGCAGCATACTTTCGGGCATTTGAATATGTTGCAAATATATTCTACAAATATATCTATAAATATTTCTTCCACTTCGGACGTTCTTTGGCATTTTCATATAAGCGCCCCATGGCTGTAATATTCAGGACCGATGCCACTTTCGGCAAAAACCAATAGATACGTACTAGAAAATCGGATTCAGAGAGTATGGGCGGCAGCGCCTCGACGATTGTGATGTTGCGCGCACTGTAAAAGCCCTTGAACGCGGTGGAGAGATATCAGTTTTGGTGTATATATGTATTTGAAATACTCCCACTTACTGCATTAATTGGGCATTGAATGGTGCGATTGCCCAGGCAGGTCATAGCACTGAGTATCTCGATTAGACTCTTTCTCTTCTGCTCCCGCAACAGCTTGCACAGCTCAAACGATACCTCGAATATCTTGTGCATTTTATTCTTCTTCGGTATGGATACCTTCAGGGTGCCCGTTAAGCTTCTGATGTGCTGCATTAGCGTCAGAGCTGCGTTGATGCTTTGATTCCGTGGCGGCACCGCGCTGCAATTCGCTTGGGCTATGTACCTTGGATTGCCCGAACATTCCACTTGGCTAACTACAATATAGTAGCCCATATGCTAGACAAAAGTGGAACTATATACATCTCTCTCTCTCTCTCTCTCTCTCTCTCTCTTTTTCTCTGTTTTCTTACCGGCATCATCTGTGCTGTGACACAAAGGCACAGCGTGCTGGCCGTAAATAAGCTAATTCCCAACATCCCGTTGATTGTGAGCATCTTTAAGTCCAACTCCAACTCCAACTCCAACTCCAAGTCCAACTGAAACAGAACTAATTCAACACTTTGGCATTGGACTTTTCCGATAATAAAGTGTTTTGGCCGTTTAATTATCGGAACGATTGAGTCATTAAATGTATATTCATTTTTAAATGCTGATTTGTGTGCAGATGTGGCGAGGTATGCTCATGAAGTTGGCACAGTCATAATAAATGGTGAATAAATACCAAGTTTAAGTAAGTCTGAGACTAACAGAAACAATCCTAAGATCTATGGCAATTATAAAATATATATTAAATACATGTCAGTTATGTTTGGCATCTCAACAGCTCAATGGACTCGATCTCTGGTTGTATGCAAGCGAACCTAATTTAGCTATATTATTCAAACTTATCAACATCTCTATTTCATATTCCAAATTCGATTTCATGTCACTCTCATAGTTTTACATATTATAACGGCAAACAGCTCGAAGGCAGCGTTGTTTGCCCTGATTGCGATTTGTGGACATTGGTCAAACGAAACTGATGCGCAAACAAATTAGAGGGGATCGATCATAGCAACGCTAGTCACTGCGGTTGCGCAGCGATTAGAGCATTTAGATTAAATTGGTTTTGGTATTGAATCGTTTTCTGGTATCGGCTTCAGCAACTTACTTGCCTCAGTGTGTGTGTGTGTGTAAACAATATGGAATCTGATCATCATCATCATCCGTAGCAGCCTCTGAGATGGCATCAACCGCAAGTCGGCGTGAAGGGCAGTTTGGTAATTTTGTAAGCGCCACGAGGCTGAGAAGCAGCACTCAAACACTCATAAGTGAGTGCCTGTGCAGTGAGTGTATGAATACTTGGCTAAGTGGCAATGAGACACAAACTTAATTGTTCAATATTTATTCATTTATTTATTACTTCTTCGCTGTGGTCTTTTATTCGGGTATTCAGGTGTGTGTCGGTGTGGGTGTGTGTGAGTGTGAGTGTGAATGTCAGTGCCATAAGTGACATAAGAACTGAATTGTTGCAGACAGATCGTATGGCATCGGGCTGTGCTGTGCTATATCCAGTACGTAATACTTTATACTTCATATAAGATATGCATACATACTTAACGCTAACTTCTTAATTACACAAACGCAACTATTGCGGCGCAACGGGCAGATGATCGCCCTCGGGCTGGAAGCCGTTCTCATCGGCCACATAGCGCAGCGTGATGATGTTGCCCTCGGGATCGCTGTAGCTGTAGCTGCCGGTCTGGACCAGGACGAGCTCCTCGTGCTCATCGATTACCTGGCCGTCGCTGGTCTCCGTCTTGGGTATGATGATCCTCTTCAGGTAGCCAACGTTCTCCACTCGGATGCCATTCGATGTCTCGTAACTGCATGGAAAGCGTAACTTAGCTTCGAGTCCTGGTGCACTTGAGATCGTTCCAGACTCACCTGCTGTTGAAGCTGCCATCGGCATTGTTCACATTTTCCTGCTGGATGATGCTGGCCTGTGTGGTGGTTGTTGTGATCGAGCTAGCGGCGCGCGCATCCTGCGGACGGGCCAAGACATAGGTCAGCAGCAGAGCCGAGCACAAGACAGTCACGAATTTGTACATTCTGTTGAGCTTAGAATTGTCTGTAGGGGGTTATCCAATTGCAGAGAGTTAATGCACAACTGTTGACTACCCAGCCGCCGCTTGGCCTTTATATACCATCTCGTTGACGAGGGCGAGCACCTGATTCGCACTCGCACTCGCACTCGCACGCACCGCGCCAGCTTCGGTTGCCGCTGCTAACGATTACGATGGGCGCACTAGATAAGCAGCAGAGAGCGTCAAGTACTCGTGCTCGTACTTCACCATAAAAAACAAATTATGAGCGGGCGCTTCTTCGTCTCATTCCGAATGAATACCCTGTAGTCGAACAGAGCGGGTATAGTGTGATTGAGAGGCAGATTACTGAAGAAGTCTAATAATCTAATAAAGTTGAGTTTTTCAGCTAGTCAAATGCAAACATGGCAAGTATTTTACAGGGTATTTGGCTGTTCTACTATATTTACTAACAAGTATTATTTGAATATTAGACATTCAGTAGCATAGCTTATATTTTCACTTCCCAACAGGGTATTTCACAGTCGTTCACTACCAACTCAAGTACACTGTTTTGTTTTGTTTTGGTGTGGCCATCGTTTGAGGTTTTTATATTGTCCATTTCGCGCATCCGATGAGGCCGATGAGTAAACACCGCGCGCGCACCGCCAAAGAGATGAAGATGAAACGACGATGTCAGCGGGTGATACCCGAAGCTGTATGCTACGACAGCTGAGCTGTGACATGTCTCCGTTCGCTGTCTCAGCGATGATGTTGATGGCATTGCCAGCCCGAGTTGGCAGCTACGTGATTTGCCTGCGCCGAATATAATTCTTGCTCAACTGCTGTAAGTTCCGTTGAAACATTGAGGATATGGGGGAAGTGCCAGCGGCGCTGGGAAGCCGCTTGTCCGCAAAGGAATTAAGTTAGTATAACAACGACTCTGATCAAGGCAACAGAGTTTCTCCACGGCAATTCTGATCAAAGGGTACGATGTTTTGCTACGTTCCTTCACATAACTATTGGATCAAATCAATTTCTCATTTAGGCAAATGGCAATTGTAGACTTGCTTTTTATGCCAGGCACGTTTCGATTATGGAAACAATTTGCCGCAGACATTAGAGCACTCATAAATACGCATACGGGCTAACGGTGATCACAGGCAAGGCGGCTATAAAAATGTAGAGTACGAGTATTGTAAATGATAAAGTTGCCTATTACGTATACGCAATGAATACCAATGATGGGTCAATGAACTTGAACTGTGACCAGAACGACAGAATTAAGGGTATTTAATGAGGCAAACAGAGAGAGAAAGGGAGAGAGAAAGAGGGAGTGAGAGAGAGAGAGTCAGTTAGAAAAGTATTGTCTGAGAGAGAGAAAGGTATTTAGGATAATCTCTCTGTCACACTCTCTCTGTCATAGAATCACTTAGAAAGTAGTATAAATGAGAGAGAGACTCTTGGAAAAGTATTCTATTCTCTTTCTCTCTCTCTCTGTCTCTCTTTCTTGCTCTCTCTCAGCCCAGACCAGATTCGATGTATTCAATTTAACAGCTGATTGCTAATAAAATAAATTCATTCCGAATTAACACTTTCGTTTTCCGTTTTGGGATTATGCAACATTCAGTCGAAATATAGAATTCTCGGTAGCAGACGAAGTATTTTCTGAGATATAAGAAATTGTCTAGACAAACATTTGCCCAACACACTCGCTTTAACTAACAGGCGTTGTCTTCGGCCCGCTTCCAGCATCGCGTATTTGCCAATTAGAACTTAATTACGAGAGGTTAACAAGTCGAAGCTTTGCAGCTGTTGCCAACTGCAGAATTGCAATCGAGCAAAGCTGCTAAACGAGGCAAATTGAACATATTCATATTTCGCCGAGTTCACGCCTAACAAAGTTTACAGATCCGAATCTCGTTGTACATTGTTGGGCGGGGCACCCCAGGCAGAGAGAATGCGCCAAAAAGTTACGCAACTGCCGCAAAAGTCAAGAACTTAGTCATGCAAAACATGTTCACGAATTTGAATACCATTTCGCACTGGCGAGAAAGTAATCAACGTGCGTGAAAAGAAAACCAAAATTCTTTCCCTATTTCTGTTGAAAACTATTTTGAAAATAATTTTGGTAAATCTTGATATGAGTGTAAGGAAATTTTAAGTATTTTTTTCAATTTGCTAGTGTTGTGTATATTTTATAGCTTTAACTTGACTCGTTCAGTTCTTTTGGTTCACAGTTGTTGTTGACTTCACATTAAAGATCACATATATATGCTGGGTGCGCTAGTCTATCGACTACGGCTGTTTCTCGCTGGGCTGGTAGGGATGCTCGGCTAGGTATTTGAGGGTTTTCAGCACCGACTCGGGCGTGGGTGGCGGTGTGGGCAAATGATCGCCAACTGGCCGATAGCCATTCTCGTCGGCTGTATAACTTATGGAGTATTCCTGGCCATCGTCGCCAGGGAACGAGAAATATCCTTTGACCGCTTCGCCGTACTGATCCTCTCCGATCTTTTTCAATTCGCCGTTTTGTATAGCTTTTGAGCCGTCGAGCAGCTCGTATCTTTTGAATGGAACACGTTAAATCTTATCGCAGGCCAATATCGCAACCTAAACGCTTCAGACTTACTGGTAGTAGAATTTGCCATTGTATTCCACATTCGACTCGTTCGTGATAAAATCAACTTGATCTTCGGCACACGTCACGGCCACAAATAGAGCGCAAATTAAGATTAGTTTCATTTTCTGTTTGTTTTGGTTTTGATTATCGATATTCCACAATTAATATCCACTCTGTGCAAATGTCTCGGGCCGACTGACATTTACCTTGCTAAACAAACAGACTTTTATAGTGGGATAGCGATAGACAGAACAGACAAGATTCATAAAATTCTCGTACTCTCAGCTATTTAACATATAATTAAAGCTGCAGCAATAAATAACATTGAACCCGTTTGGTTTCTTGCTGGCCTTTTTCAGAATGAGTGTGAAATTCGGTGCAGAAGCGCGGCGCTAGCCAAACTGATGATGGGCCTGACCTCTAAGGACCTGTATACCCTGTACAAGATATTGAAACTATTTATCTATGGCAAAATGTATGATAGTTCTTCTTGCATGTAAACGAAGCTTAGCATATCCTGAGGCCTTCGAAAGAGTGTGTGCACTTCGGCTTTTTCTGTATTTGATCAAGATCATCTGGCTATATAGTAGCTATCACCGGCGTCAGCAGCGGATTCTGGTTCTTTTTGGAACTAACTTGACCACATTTTTAGCCAGAATTAATATCCATTTCTATATATATATAGTATATATATATATACAGCCTGGCCAAATATTCAATAAATTTGCATACAACAAACAAATTTGTCCGAGTTACCTTGAAATCGAAAAAAAAAAACAAATAGTTTTCAAATGCTATTTTTAAAAATGTATCCTAAAGCAAGTGCTTTACTTAAAATGATTGAAAGCCCCATAAAAGACAAGATTAATTGGGTGATATGTCAGGGGTATGGGTTTCCGGCTTTAAAGTCTTATTCCCATAAAAGAAAAACCAGTTAAATTTTGTTATTTTTTCCAAAGAATCTTTAATTCTTTATTTGCAGCTAAGGCTAAAGATATTTGAGTTTCGTCTCATATATGTATGCTTACATCATTTGACATGTACAAAAAACCAACAATTCATATATATACATGCATATATATATGCACAAGTATCTGTATAAGTAAGTATATCTTCGTCATCCATATCGCTTATACTCGTATTAACATACATGCAAAAGATTATAGTTATATAGACTATTTACACAAGAATTGCTGTGCACAATAATTGGATCGTTCTTGATCGTTCACGTTATATTTTTTTTTTTTACATTTTCTTCTTGATTTCATTAGTAAATCGATGATATCACATGAGTCCGAAAATGGCAAAGTTCCGGCGACTAAAAGATCTTAAGCACAGTTTAAGGAGTTTAAAGACGAAAAAGAATTGCAGAAATCGGATAAGGCATGGAGTAAAAGTTTAAAAATCAAAACAAAAAATATATAACATATTTGGGTGTTTGAGTATATATGTGTGTGGCTGTGTGAGTATGTGTGTGTGTGTGTGCAGGTTGTGTTCTTCAGTCAGCTGCTCGATGTTGGTGTTCGCTTTAAGGTATTGATTGATGATATACGGGTTAGCAGCAAATTGCTTCATTGGGTGTAGAGTATCAGAGTAACGTTAGCCAGGTCAATTTTTCCCTAAATAAACTCCATCTTCATCTTAACGACGACGCTGTGCTGGGGGCAGGCTGAGCAGATAGTCGAGCGCCTTCTGGATCGCTGGTGGGATTGGTGGAGGAGTGGGCAAATGCGCGCCCTGTGGCTGGAAACCATTCTCATCATCGGCCGCATAGTTGAGAGTGATCAGCTCGCCCTCGGGTGAGGTGTAGGACACGGAGCCCTTGACAATGATCACATCCGTGGAGTCCGGCGATGTGGCCTTCTTTACAGTTCCAGTTTCCTCGGCCTTGATTCCATTAGCCGTTTCGTAGCTGAAATGTTTCAGAAATTCGTTAGTTTTATTCTCGTTTATATTGTTAATTTTTTTAGCAATTGCAATTCGAACCTAATTGACCTTGAAAGCTGTGAAAAATTTAAATGAATACTCTAGCCTGAAGTATTATAATTTCATAGCTAAACAAGTGATGCCAGCGAATCAAATTTTTGGGTCAACATCTGCCAACGAAACTGGTCTCTGACCACACTTCCAATGATTAATCAGACCGGTGAGAGATCAACTTTTGTGTATTTAACTTAATCTCTAGAGAGCAAAGACTAATTTATTTTTTTATTGAAAGAGTATTAATTCTGCGTTCTTCTTTCAAATTTGTTTTGTCTTTTTTTATGGCACTATTCATTTGTATCTGAGGCGCCAGTCTAGCTGTTTATTTATTTATTTATGTTGTTATTAACATTTAACTTGTTAACCGATGCAAATGTTTCTGTTAATAAATTTATAACAAATTTACATATATACATATATATATTTTTTTTATCTATTTATGATTGGATTAGGTTGGAGAACCAAAGACTGAAACAACTTAAATGATGCTTTAATTTTGGTATTAACAACATAAATATTAGACGCGCAAACAGATTTGAATACATTGTTAACAGAAATTGATGGTATTTATCATAAATTAGTTATAGAAATTTTAATGAAGAATTATTGAATTTTATACCTTTATGTTCTATGGTATCTAAATTAAAATTCATTCCCGATAGTTTGCTGAATTTTATTTATCTAAGATTTATCCAAGAAAAATCTCATAAACAAGTCAGCGCTGCTTTTGTTCTATTTTAAAAAATGCCTGAAAGTAGGCAACACTTTTTTTTACAAAATGTAGCTAGTTCCGTTGGCGAACTGCTAGTTCATAGCTGGTTCAATTCTCTATTACTCATTAGACTTGGGCGGTTCTTGACTTACGCATAATTGTAGGCACCATCCGGCTCGATATTGGACTCTTGGCTAATGATCGCAATGGGCTCGCCACCCTGGGGCTTTGGGGCTGCATTCACCAGGCAGAGCAGCGCAGCAGCGGACAGGCAAAGGGCAAACTGCAAATGGGTTAAGTACGAAACGGAAATTAATTCAATTCAAGTTAATTGTAAATTGGCAATTGTTTATAAATAACGAGCGCAATTACACTAGACTCGCTTTGAACAAAAATCGTGAGCTGTTGTTTTTTTCTACAGTTTTTCGTCTGCTTTTTTTTTTGTCTTATGTAAATTTTTGTGTTATTTTGTTACTTGTGTTGAAACTCGGCTCATCGTTTCGCATAGTTGTTTGATTTATGACTCTTGTTTACATTGTTCTCGCTTATAATAATGTTTACAGCCAGATAGACCTGGTCGGAGTGTCGAGCGGATAGACACATGTCAATTTGCCACAGATTTCTTAAGGTCGACCAATAACTAGACGCCAATTAAATTTTTTACACATAAAATTTTCAGTTTACGTATGTGCTTAAAGCAATTATCGCACGAATGTATGGAAAATTGTGGGGCGTGGAGATTGGAGATGAGATTGAATGAGTCGTGCGTGAGCCAAAACGAAAGATAAAAGGCAACAAATGGGTAGACTATTATAAATATAAAGGCAATTCATCGTAAGGCCGTTAATATTAGAAATCTGCTGAAAGAAGTGCTGATTGCCCATCTGCTTCTTCTTCTACCCCAGTTGGGTGTTTATATGTTATATGCTCGTGTCGCAACTAAGCCTAAAGGCGGTGACTCTGTCTATCTGTCCTACTTAAAGTACAGCCTGGGCTCTGCGCGCTTTGGCAATTGCCAATGGACGAGTAAGTTACGTGTTTTATGTTTCACTTTAGCTTGGCCAGATAGACAGCTGCCAACTGAGCGTAACATTCGTCGCCAGCAGTTTGTTAAGCAAATGTCTTACAGCCTCAGCCCAGCGTGCCCCAGCGTCAGCGTCAGCTTCAGCTTCAGTCTCAGCCTCTGCTTGTCCAGTCGCACAGTTGGTGTGGATGTTTAGCTGTTGTCTGACCTTTGCATTGCATGCCGGCTGCATGTTATTTGGCTTGGTTTGGCATCGTGCTCGAGCCTTTTAAGTGGTTGCCTCGTCTCCGGCATTCATTAATTGCTGTTGCCATTTCGGCCGGGCTTGCCAACGACTTTTGCCCATTTGTTAGCCCCAAATGGCTATAACAATTGGTAAATAAACCAACGCGGAAACAACACTTTAAACTGAGGCGCTGTGGCCTTCTGCCACAAGTTATTTTTATGTATATTGTTTTGGGCTTTTAAATTGTATGCTGATTGATTTACGACTGTGTTGTAAATGCCAATTTTACGCATATAAGGGCCTCCTTTATTTTCGCATATTTCGAAATCCGAAATTTGATGGTTTTTTATTAAGCTCCGCTGATTTCAGTTGGTATTGGCAGAAGATTTGTCTGTCAGTGGCTAGCACTTTTGTACAATTGTATAAGTGCTCTATTGCATTAATTTTATTTGTTGTTCGACGTATTACAAATACTTTAGCTAACAAGTTTGTTGCCTAAGTCTTTTGATTTAAGTCATTGCAAGAAAGAGATTGACTAGAATAAATAGATGAATAGCGCGCATAATAATTATAATAGTTAGTCTAGCTGCTCTACTAGCACATGGGCTAAGCTAAAAATAGTTTTCAAGCTCTAGCAGTTAATATAGCACAGATTTTATATTAAATATACATACATATATCCCGTGATTTTTGTAATAAATTATATTCTGTGTTCCTAACGATGCAAATATTTTCAGCACTTCAATTCATTTCAAATTGGATTTAAATTGAATTTCTTAAATATTTTTATAAATTCCATTTTCTGCTCTACAGAAGAATTATTTATATTTGATAGCCGAAGGACTCTATCTGATGATTTATGTTCATCAAACTGAAGTCACACATTTTTTTACACAAATATAGACAGTATTTATATGATCTTTGATATTCGTTTGAAATGTTCCTTTACGTTCCTTCGCTCACTTACGTTCTTCATGTTGTTTTATGTGATTCGGTAATGTAATCCAAAGTTGGGCTTATCCTTTTCAGCGATCGGCACACCACACTTCACACTTGTTGTTAATTGAACAAAAGATTTTTTAATGATGCCCAAGTGCCGGCAGCTGAGTCTATTTATACGAAAAGCCCAAAGACGGCGCCGATGACTGCGACGAAGCTGCAAATTCAGCGGGCAAAGCATCGCACATGCAAGATGCAAAAAAAGCAACAACAAATATATATATATATATATAAACTAAAGTAAAGATTCGTCGTAGTTGTTGGTGCTGCCAACGCTAGCGTCGCAGTCGAAGCTGGCGTTGTTTGAAAAGAGCAGCCGCAGCAGCTGCATTCGGCAACGACAACGACAACGACGACAACATTTGTGCTGGAAAATCGCAAGCGCAGCACAGGTGAGTGAAAACCGCCGTGGCTGTCGGCAAACCCCTCTGGGCATACGCCTCTGGCCAGTCCGACTCAGCTGTTCTGTGCAATTGAGAACCAAATGCAAAACATTTTTTATGCAATTGCGTATAAATGATTTTGCATTGATTTCCCCTAGTCAGAGCGGCTACAGTTACATCAGCAGCACGCCCTTTGGTCAGCGTCATAATAGGCGAATAGCAAATAGCTGCAGCAGAGATATATGAGATATCAGCAGGTATGTGAGCTCGTTTGTCAACGGCAGGTGCATCAAACAGTGGCGGAAACCATAAAGCAGCTCACTAATCGACGACATCGCCCTCGCGGCATTGTTAGTTTGCCTAGAGCAGGCTGCAGAGCTTAAATTTAGGTTGTTCTTTTTTTTTTTTTAGTTTGTCTTGGGCAAGCGAATAAGCGAAAAAAATTGCATTTCAATACGTAGCTAATAATCGGCGAATACAATCAAAGTCAGGCAGCGCCGACAGCGCATGTGCACAGTGGGATAATAATAGTTTTTAGTGCTTAAATTAGATAAAAGCCTACATAAATTGCAGAGACCAGATGTTCCCCAGATCTCAACTTTCAAATTGGCATAACTAGTTTAATTTTAGGCAAAAGTAATTTAGTTTCCGGATCTGAATCGCTGTAGGTTCAAAACAGGTTTGCAGTCTTCCATAAACACCCAAGTCTTTGGCTCAGTTAAAAAAGAATTTAAAATATTATAGCTGCCATATAAAATAAATGGTTTATTAAGGAACAAAGCGGATTTTTTATATTAATAATTAGCTTCATGGAATTCAATTAGCATGTTTTATTTCTATATAGTATAGCTAGCTTCTTACGAACTATTTCTTTCGCATTCATTTTCGATCTTTGATCACGGTGCGCCCAAATTTGAGCTCAGGGCATGTCGTTGGTCTGTCTTGGTACACGTCTGTATGCATTGTGCTGGGGTCAAAATGCCAAAAATTGCTAAACGCGAAGAGTCGACAACGAACGCCGCCGACGTCGCTGCTGCTGCGGCTGCTGCTGCTGCCAAAGTGTAGGCGCGTCTAATGAATAGCTTGGGTCGACTTGGCGCTGGGGCAGGCAGATGGGGACACAAGCGCAGACGGCGACAGAATTTCGTGACAAGATTGTCCCAAAGATTGTTGCCATATTGTATTCCAAGTAGTGTTTGTTGCTATTGCCGTGCTCAGACTGTGGCAATCAGCAAAACAATTGCCAGTTAGTGGAAGCTTTGAAAAAGTTGCTGCCTTCTAGTTTTTGGGGCCTGGTCTATTGTTATTGCCCGTTGAGTAGTGTTAGGCAGTGCTTTATAATTATGAAGACATTCAACTGCATTAATTTTAATATTTATTATGGTCTCTTTTAATGGGTTTATTTTGAATTACGCAACAGCAACATCTTCCCATTTAGCGTACAAAGATTCTCAGCTAGCAAGTTCGTTGCCTAAGTCTTTTGATTTATAAAATAAAAACATGTTTAATACTTTAAAATGTATATATATATATATATTTTTTTTTTTTGGCAAGTATGAACCTTGAATTATTACGCATGGCTTCTCTAATTAGCTATTCAAGCAGCAATCGCTGCAAAATGTCAGTTGGCTGGCCGGCTGGCCATAAAGCCTAGAACATATGCCTCATCTCCAGCTGCAACCGCAGCTCCATCTTCATCCACTGACTTTGACACGCGCTGTGCAGCGCTTTATGGCTACGTCTGGTTGGCCTTGAAGGTCGTGTCGTCTTTTTTTATGGCGTCAAACGCAATTTGTTATAGCTCTTAGTGCCACTCCTCGCACCCCCCTGTGGCTAGGAAAAAAAATATTACAACTATTGATAATCCATTGCGTAAGAGTCCCAAAGTGGCGTGGCTCGACTTCGTCTAGACCTAAACGGCTGGACATGGCCGGCATAGTTTTCGGCGCCCATCTCTGGCCGCTTGGCAGCAGCAGCAGCAGCCATGCTAATGCTAATGTCAATGCAGGCATAAATAAATAATTGCAAATAGCAGATGCCGTGTCAGCAGTCGAACCAGTTGCTGTGCTTAAATGTCAGTGGTTTTGGTCATGTCGAGAAGCTCTGGCTACTGCCAGCCGAGTTGAGTTGAGCTAGGCTCTGCTCTGATCTGGTGCAGCTAAGCAGAGCAGTCGCACTACATTTAACAGTGTTCAACTGGGAAGAATTCATGGTCAAGGAGTTAGGCCAAGCTGCATGGCTCTGGTCAGCTCGAATTACAGCTGTGGCTCAATGAAAGATATTGAACTTGTAGGTGATAGGCGCTCTAGAACAGATTGGCTCTTAATTATGCTAAACTATGCACTGATTGCACTTTGGGCTGGCATTAAGCAAAGCCCGCCTCGTATTCTTCGTATTGATGTTAATCCGTCTGTGCATCTTTGGCTGGCACGCTGAAGGCGAAGGTGAGTCTTCGATATGCAAATTAACTCATAAATGTTATATGTCAGTGGAACTCACAGCGTGTCGAGTTGGCGCCGAGTGTGTGGGAGGAATACTTAATGGCAATTAGTGTTAATTATACAGAATATCAAATATATCAACAGCGGAGCTGGCTCGTATTTCGATTTGTCGGCAATACAATTTTATTATGTATGTTGATTTGAAATTATTCAAATTTAGAAACTCGATGCTCAATATCAATTAAATACAAAATAACTGTTAGGTGTTATGCTAGAAATTGGGACAGTCTTAAGGCTTTTCATTTTAATAATATATAAAGTATTACTTAGTGAATATTTAAATTACTTGTAGCTCGTTTAGTTCCTCTTATTGATTAAATATTCAATATTGGAGTCAATGGGAATCTCTATTATAATTACTCGTGAGTAAGTTGGGTCTATAGTATTCGAGTTGTCGTTAGCTACTGTGCTGTGCTGTGCTGTGCTATGGTGTTGCAATCTCAGCTATTGTTGCACACAATTTGACTTGGTTGAAATTCTGTCAAGCCGCACGCGAAATGTGAAGGCCAAAAGTGCAACGGCTAGTGCCACCCGCGCCCCTCCTCTAAGTTCTCATCAAGTCGTTTGTGGCTTAGAACTCAGACATATATGCGGATTTTATGACTTACAAAACAATTCGTAATATGCCCAATCAAATTTTATTCAAATTTAAAGAGGAAAAATAAAAATATTTACACATTAAAAGAATAATTTTTAATTAAATTTTATAATACAAAAATGGATTTGTCATTCATTCTTTAAGATGGAAAATTAACACTTAATTATATTTCTGCTTAATAAGGTTGAAGAATTATTGCATATGTGAACAAAAAACTGATTACAAATTCAATTACACTTTAATAAAAAATCACAATATACATAATAATTCAATAAAGTAATACTTTAGCATTTTCTTCACACAAGCGAATCATTGTTGATGCTGTCGAACGAGTTGCTTAAATGTCAGTGGCTTGGGTCACAGCAAGAATCTTCAGCTACTGGAGAATAGAACTTGCAGCAAGTCCCAGACGAGGCTGTCATGGTCAAGGGACGGATTCTAGTGCGGATATAAGTGTAACAACTGCATATCAAGATGACCCTGAGATGATAATTGATGCTAATCCGTCTTTTTGCAACTCGAGGTGTTGTTGTTTTAAATCTAAAATAATGTGATTTTAATGCAAATTGAATGAAATGTCAGGGCAACTGTTTAAAGACCGATCAAACAGCATTTAGTCTGTAATAGTCTAAGAGTCGAATATTTTATACATTATGCACATGTCTTATAGAGTGTAGAGCCTAATTGGAACTTCTAGTTTCAACTAGAAGAACTCTGCGTATAACCGTAAAAAATCTATATGTAATGTTCATCATCTAGAGAATTGAGATAGCTTTTAGTATTATACAAGATCTTATGCTGCCAACAACTTACACTCGTGAATGTTTCCCTTGATATAATAATCACACCCTTTGCTGAGAGCTCTGCCGGCCTCTGCGCTCGTTGCATGATGAGGAGCAGATGCTTCTGGTAGGTGGACGAGCCGTTATACCAATTTTGTGTGTAGGCAGCCACGGCAACGTGTTCACTCTGCATAAGGCGAAACAATCATAATAAATATCATAGAACATAAGTGAGTGGACCTACCATATCAATTAGTAGCTGGCCATAGTAGCAAACCATATAGAACTGAGCGGAAATGCTGATGAAGAACAAAGAGAAACCAATTCCCTCCCGAGTTATGCCCTGTAACAATGTGTAGAAGGCAATGCAGCAGAGTGTGATGGCCGTGCTAAATATATTATAGGCCAACAGCATGCCGAATATATCATTGAGTTCCTTATGTAATCTAATATTAAGTATGCCATATCATTAGGTATATCTAGTATATCATTTATCTGAAAAACTCACATGTATAATAGCTGATGCTTGCGCACAATGCTGGCCAAGAATTCGCAATCCTTTGGCCCGTTTCGTCTGCTCGGACTGTAACCCTGCAATTGTCTGCCCAAGTGGTCAAAGTGCAAGCTCAGCTGGCCAGCGATGCACATCATCCAGATGTCAGTGCCCAGGCTGGCATTCATAATAAAGAGCGAAAACACAATGTCCACGCCCTGGCTGAACACATACCAAAGCGGAGTCATTGTCTTGATGCGCTCAATGGGATAAGTACTTATATAGGCGAATTTGATCTCGCCGTGCGAGGTTGAGCGCTCATACAGATACATGCCGACAGACTGTAGAATGGGACTGGCCATAACGAAGAAGAAGACGAAGTAGTAGTAATAGACGCCATAGCGGGCACTGCGTGGCCAGTAAAACTCATTGAGTCGATAGGCACGACGCTCCGCATCTTCGCTGGGATAGATCGAGCGCATCTTTTCGTTCAGCTTGCGCAGTCGTCGACGATGGTACATGAAGATGATCAACTTGACATCGGCGTTGAGCACAAAGAAGTAGACTATTCCGAATCGCATGATAATGGTGGGATTCCCAGCCAGAGTATCCCATTCGATGGTGCGCAAGATCAGGTAGTAAAACATATACAATTGGCTGGCGAAGCCAAGGATCCAGTAGATGCGCAGCAGGAATTCCTGCCATGTGGGCTTCGATGTGGCCAGAAAGTCATAACCAATCGACTTGAATATCAGATTCGGCACGTAAGTGAAATCATCGTAATTTCGTTGGACTTCTGATTCAACGTTTCTCATTTCAGGACTTTCACTATGAAACTAATGAGAGCTGGCTTCACTTGGCTCCTTTTATGCTAGTCGCACTGCCAGGTGTTTAATTATCTGACGTGTTATACAAATAAATAATTAATTTTTCTAAATATTTTATAGATATGGAAAACTCAATTGGCCTTTATAAATTCCAAATTTAACTATGAACCTATTACTAAATTACTTCACTCAATTATTTTTGGTGGCTAAGAAAATGGTAGCACATTATCAGACTAGATATTCAAAATGTAAGCAAGTTGATTATAATTTGAATTTTCTAAGTAAAAATCGATGTTCATTCAGTTGTCTGGATCAAGTTTAAAATTGCATAAATTTATTCAATACGGATCGTTCGTATACATATGTATTAAGATAAAGCGAATCTGTTTCATTCAGAGAGACGGCTAATTCGAATTTATAGAATGCATAATTATTCAATGAATATTCAGAGATGCCTCTAAAAATCATAAATAAATCCCAGCCAATTAATTAAAAAAAATACTTCAACGACTCATTTATGTAAATGGGCTCATAAAACTCTTTGTTTGTTTTGGCCAAAGCATTGGCTAATCTGTTTAACACATTCCGCCTTGCCCACAAATCGAGTTTCGAATAAATACCATAAAATTACCGAAATCTTGACAAATGGTGATCACATAGATTTAGATACGCAACGATACGCGCGGCATATGTGAAATAAAATCTCTTCCTATCTGATTTAAGATTGATTTTCGAATTTATAGTCTTTGGTATGTATTGCTGTAATTGGACCTAGAAGGAGTATTATATTTGCTTAGATTTGTCTCCGTTTTGACGAGTTGCTGCTTCTGGGTCGCGCGATGCATCATCGTCTCAGTATCTCAGCATCTGAGAGCTCAGAGCTGTTGCAATTGCAGTGCCACCTATTGTTGCAGCCTCATGCAAAATGTGAAGGCCACTGCAGTGGCAACACGAGCTGCGCTCCCCCCTCTACTTGCCCCCCGCTTGCCCCTTCTCTTTGTCGCTATTCATTCATTCAGTAACCAACTCATTCATTGAGTGCTCTGTTCATGGCAATTTAAAGGCATTCATTAGTAATTTATCAATGTAATTTGCTTTAATCTCGCTTATGATATCAGCTACAGTAGTTAATTTGGTATTCAGTTCAAATTGAAACATCTTCATTTGGGAATGTTTAAATGTTAAAATTAGGTGTTTCGTCTGATTGTTGTACAGACATTTCATTTCGCATATCTTTAAGTATTGGTTGTGTATTTGCCTCTTCTCTTGTTCATTTAATGATTATTAATGTGAGGAAGTTTGTTTACTTTCTTATAAAGAGAGTTGCTGGAAGAAAAGTATAGTCAGCCAAGAGGGAGAGAGCAGCTAGAAAATAACAATTTATTAAATGCAGTGGAGACAAAGTTATTTAATAAAAATCTTATCTAATAGTTGATATGTAGAAAACAAATTTGTTTATATTTAATCTTAATGTTACGGAACTTCAAAGGCAGATTGACAATATACCGAAACAAATGCGGATTTATCCATTCAAATATTTTGTATTGGCTAAATATCATATTTTATGGCCTTTATTATTATAATCATATTTGTATAAATATGATATTTTATTAAATATTTGACTGAAAATTCGCAATGCCAATTTACATTTTAATTAAGCAGCTTCTCAAATTTCGAATTATGAAATTAGCAATTTAATCAGAACGCTGCCTAATCAGTAGACTGTTTATATCAATATGCTAAAATTCGGATTCATATTTACCTTTATTACCTTTACCCTGAGCCGCCGAATAACTTAGTCCCCCCCTTTGGCCATGCGATTTCTCTAGTTGTCTGCCGATGGATTTGAATTTCTCGCGTGGCTCTGGCATCTGGTTTAACCAACCGATTTCCTGAGCCGATGATCTGCTCTTAATTTTTATTTACTTAAGCTAAGCTGTAAGTGCTTGTTTTTGAGATACCCTGCAAAGCAGATTTTTAATACATTTATATAATATATATTTAATAACTTAGTTTCTGAGCAGTCTTAACTAATTAATTTCTGCCTCAAATACAGGGTATGCGCTGATATAACTTCTCAATTTAAATAACAATAAAATTCTAAGCGGAAATTAACAAGCCAAAAAAATAAAGCCAATATTCACTTCAGCTGAGATTGGATTTGATTTGGCAATGTTCAGCGCCGAGCGTTGACCGAATATAATGATTTTATGGTCTGAAATTTGATGCTATTGGCAAACGGGGGCACACATTGTTATAAATGTTGCTGTCGAGCTCTTCGCCGTTACAGTTTGATTTTATAGATCAACGCCGAAGTAGCAGACCTTTAGTCGTACCCAACATGTCTTTGAAATTGGTAAATCGAGCTTCGACTCATCGAGTCTCTAAAGGGATTACTTGCAATGGGATTTATTAGTTATCAATTCCCATACAGAGCTGCTGCCTTTTTGTGCTGGCCCTCGTCTTGGTCGCCTGCAATGCACAACGTCAGTACAATCCGCTCCTGCACAATCCCCGGTACAGGGAGCTGTACTACAGGAACCGCGACCTGTACAACCAGCGACGCTACTACGACCAGTTCTTCAAGAAATACAATCCGTATATCGCCAGTGCTGTGGCACGCATCGTCGAGGAGTCGAATGAGCCCAACACTGGCGCTGGCTCTTATACCTACAGCTACGAGACGGAGAATGGCATTCACGGCGAGGAGCGTGCCACGCCCGTCTACATTGGCAACAACCAGCAGGAGGAGCAAGTGGAGGGCGCCTACTCCTACATATCGCCTGAAGGTCTTCGTGTCGGTGTCAAATATGTGGCTGATGCCAACGGCTTTCGACCAGTTATTACCTGTGAGTACATCCCTTTCAATGTAAGTACTTCAGATTATAAATTTGTTTGCTTTGCAGACGATGGTCCAAATGCCGCCCTTTACGCTAACCAACAGCCGCCAGCTAACGTGGTCTACACAAGGCAGTAAAATCTATTAGTGCTTTAAGTAGTACTTTTAAAAAATAAAAAAACTTTTTAGATAACACAAAACAAGGCATTTATCAATCACTGAACAGAAGAAAAAGTTATTTATATATACATATTCTATATATATATAAATTTTTTATATATCTTCTCTAAATAAACTGCATCCAGTTTTATGTCCCTAGAAAATGGTTTCCTATACTCAAAGATATATTCCTTTATATACCTCAATTAATTTGATGTGTATCAAGTTTTCCTTGTCAAGTCTGTTTAAATTTGTTCACAAGAAAATAAAATATATTTTAGCTCATGGCATATTTAAGCAAGATATATTCACTATGCAGATAACTAAAACAATATATTATATTACACAATCTATAAATTAACCTTAGCCATGTTGCCCAACTTTCAAATATATTCAGTTTGTATAAAAACACTATGCATAAATCTTATGAGACAAAATGGCGGCTGCCAGACCATTTTTTATTGGTCCGCATTGAGATGAGGCAAGTGAATAAATTTTGCTAATACACTCTAGCATAAAGTATGCCGATTTTGTCGAAACGTGTAGAGCGCGGCTTATTTCAAAAGCGCATATCAAACCAGTTACATTCTTAAACTTTTACAATGATTATTTGATTAAGTTAAAATATCTAATCGAGCTGGTGTAAAATTAAGACACACCTTTCGTTTGTACAAATGAAATAACTTCAAGAGCAGCAATCAATCTGTTTGATTAGGGCTTATAAACTCAGCTAGAGTATCTGATTGTTGTTTCTTTAAAATTCTATTGCTTTTGCTTCGATTTGCAAAAAGCTTTTGGATCGAACAACAAAGCTCTACCATTGTATTTAAGAGCCAAGCACAAAAGTGTGCTTCAAATATGCATAAGACGAAGCAAGAATTTATTATTGTGGAATTTACAATATACTTTACTACCAATTTATACAAAGTTCAAATGTTTGTAATATTAAGCAGCAAAAAAAAATTTTTTATACGGCCAATGACACTTATAAATTCAGCTAAATATTTAAAATATGCGCATTATTTTTCATTTACAACAATTTTTTGTGTTTACCTTATGAATACGCTGCTTGCATATTTGTAATATGTTTACATTATATTGGAAAAATTATTGCTTGAATTTATTTTTTGATATATAAATAATTTTTTCATGCCAAATTTTTATAAATGAATTTAAAATTTTGTTCATTATTTATTTATAAATTTAATTTCAATTACAATTCCTCAATTTCATTGCGAACTCGAAAGACGCTTCCAAAAACAAAGAGTATTCAAATTTATTTTGGGTTCATTAAACCCATTAAGTAGCCCGCATTTAATTATCAATTGAACTTTTGACGTTTGTTTCTACAATCTAGGTCATATATAATGAATATTTTTTCAAGAATTGTATTCCCAATTCAATTAGAAACTATTCAGCAAAATAAGAAAACGAAACTATTTCGGTAACAAATAATGATTTTTTGTTTATTAAAAGTATATACAAATAATTGTTTTGTAAATTCATAACACAATTGCAATATATATATATATTTCTATATATATATACTATATATCGATAAATAAATACATCATTAACATATGTAGGCCTGGCTGCACGAGTACCAAATCCTGTTGAGTACGATTCTATTTTTTTTGGGGATTTTTTTTTTTCAGTTTTTCGATGGCTTGTTATAGTTTTGCCTGCTGCTGGCGGCAAGTGCATGGGAATGGGCGGGAGATTTGTATGGTTTAGGGGGTTTTTTGGGGCGGGGGGATTTCAGAAAGTGCTGAGCGCAACACAATCCCTATGGCGTTAGATGAGAGCACAGCAATGTTAAAGGGCATGCTGAGGCGGTGTTAGTTCTTTTTGTGCAGCTCTTGAAGCTCACGCGCCTCCTCCTCCTCGGCCAGCTCGACCTCGTGCTCCAGCATGCGGATCTGATCGCTTAGCTCCTTGGGCATTTTCTCGAGATGCATGGATTTGAGTTGAGCCTTGATGTCCTTGGTCATGTGATTGATGCGGAAGCCGCGATGATCGAACAGAGGCTTGTCGCCGTTAGCCTTGTGCTGCTCCTCCACATACTTGAGGGCACGCGCAATGGCTTCGGGGATTGGTGGCGGTGTGGGAATGTGGTCACCCTCGGGCATGAATCCCCGATCGTTTGATGCGTAGTTAACACGGTACAGTTTGCCATCATCGCCGGTGTATTCGTACACGCCCTTGGCATGGGTGCCGCCGCCATGATGCAGCTTCGCCTGCTCCTCGCCATAGATGCCGTTCTCGGTCAGGAAACTGGAAGACGAAGGGGATGAGCCGGGTCAAAAGCTGTTGACTGATGCAGGGGGAAAGCTGCCGTAACTTACGCATGATCGTATTTGTCCTTCTTGCGGATCTCTTCCTGATGCAGAATCTTGTGGCCGCCCTCGTCGTCGTAGTTGAAGAGAATGGGGCGTTGCGTGGTCGTTGTTGTTGTCGTTGTGGTTGTGGTGCGCGGTGTGGTTGTGGTTGGCTTCTTCGTCGTGGTTGTTGTCGTCGACTGTGTTGTTGTACGGTACGTGTTAGAGTAACGAGCGCATCAAAGTGGCAGGAGTGCGTGTGTGTGTGTGCGGGTGTATGTGTAGTGTGGTTTGTGTGTATGCGTAGGGAGTTCATGCAGTTGGTGGAGTTCATGCAGCGCAGTGGGAGTTGCAGGAAACGGGAGTCGGTTGTAGGTTAATGGCTTCTTGGTGTGTTATGCTGTTGTTTTTGTTTTGAGTTATGAAAGCGTTTGGGTACGGATTGTGTGGGAGCGCGGGGGTAGCTCGAAAATACTGTTGTTTTTTGTTTTTGTTTCTCTTTTGTTTGTGTTGGCAATAGCTTTAGTATTCGATTTGTGGTTCATGGTCGGGAAAGCCGTATTCCAAGCGAATTTCGGGTATTTTAAACTCAGCTTTACTTACTGTGTACAGATCGTGGCTGCGGAAGATAAAGATATATATAGCATTAGAGGAGCGACTCTCTTGTTTGAAGCTTGGACTTACTTGTAAGGTCTGGCATCGTGCACATAGGGGCGATTGAGACCCGAATATGGTCCATAGCCACCGTCGTATGGATAGGGTATATGGTGATATTTGCCAAGTTCACGGTTATCACTCACATGGCGATAAGGCTGCACATCGTGATGATAGCGGCCAGCTAAGGATGAAAAGCGAATTCAAATGCACTTAGAAATGAGTGTTAAGTTATAGGTTGTATGTGTGCGAGTGTGTGTATGTGTTTTTGAGTGTGCTTGAACTCGCTTTTTGTATAGGAGTTCATTGAATTCTATTTATAGTATATCTACAAATATTTATATACAATATAGGTTAAACCATAAAATAAATGTCCGAATAATTGAAAATATTTATAATGTGTTTGTTTTTGTTTTGTTTTGTTTTGTTTTGTACAATTTATAAAGCAAGAAAGCAATTTAGCAACGACATTTTAAGATCGTTGATAACATGCATACAAGGAAGTGCTAAACTTTGCCTCTTCCACGCTTGCTTATAATTATGATAAATTGAAGAAGAATTATGATAAAATCCTATATTATTTATAGTTTTTTGCTTATTTTTTTTTAAATAAATGTTTCTGTGATGAGTGTGTAATTTGTCAAGAAAACTAAATGTTTTCTCAGTTAAAAACCTTTGTTATGTTTACCTAAAGAATCTGGATTACCACCTCGGCCTATAAGAAATTAAATGTTAATTGATATACATATACACATACAAGTTTATGCTAGAAGTATATAATACAATGAATTAATGTGCGATGCAATAAAGCCAGCTCGATCGGTAGGACCAAAGATTATAGATTTTGAGTGCTCTGTGTTTACCGAAACCAGACGAATTTATGGCTTGAGCTTGAACTTTGTTATTATCACGATTTGAATAAATCAATTGGGTTATCAGTGAGTACAATACTTAAGATAAGTGTGTGTGTTATTTTTGTGTTAGTTATTGTTGTTGTTGTTGTTGTTGGGTTTGTTGTTGTTATTAAGTCAGGTGGCTTCAACATGCATTGCGGTGGCTGGATCATCATGCAACAGTTTGTGGTATCAAATTAGCAAATGCCTTCAAAAATACCTTCGTCCGCGGGACTCGGATGATACCGTCCATCATCATACGCACGATATTTGCCGTCGTTAGATCTTTCGGTCGAAACCGTATACTTGCCATTGTTATCAACGGGGTTGCTGCTACCAACTGCAACAAGGCCCTGTAAAGAGAATGAAAATCAATTTCGTGTTTCATTATTTACGAGCTGTGGAATTTGGCATATCAAATGAACGCGCCAACTCCCAGGCCTTATTCACAGTTCAATTAGCCGGCCGGAAGTGTAAAATGTAAGAAAACGACAACAACAACAACACAAGACAGCGAATTGACACAATAAATGCCAAAAAAGCACGCTCAGAGGAGCCTCACAAAACGTTATGTGATGTTTGTTGTTTATGAAGTGTTTTATGACAGCTCCAAATGCCATTAATAAGGCCGTGGAAGATTCGACTTTGACTCGGCTGCAAAGCAAAGCAACGCCTGCATAGCCCTGAGTTTGAGCTTTAACTGACTTGGCACGAACTTCAGAATATTTATAACCAGCTCTCTCTCTCTCTCTCTCTCTCCCTCTCTCACTGTATACTCTATATATATAGAGAGATATATATAGGTATACTAATTGAGTTAGGCGCCCCAGTGGCGTATGCATTATATCATCCCGAACTCGTATCCACTTCATTTAGCACTGATCACAATATTTTTGGGACTGATTGAATTGATCCTCTTCCTCACTTTACTCACCACAATCACACAAACGCTTAGCACTGATTTCGCGAACATTTTGCAAATTGAAATTGAGTTCTCGAGTATTGTCGATGCTGCTCTGATCCTTGGCGATTGTACTCGGTTAGTCCTGTGTGTGCTTGACGCTACTGCTGCTGCAACAGGAATGTTTGGGTTTCGCTGAGCTACACCGGATTTATATAGAAATGTGCCAAGTGCGTTGCGAGCGCATCTCGCCATCTGATTCTCACCGACGCGCCTAAATTCTCGCTTGTCTGGGAGAGGTAGTTAGCCTCATTTGCTCCTCGATTTGAGAGCGAACGCCGACGCAGACGCAGCAGCGGAGGCAGCAGCAGCAGCAGAGATACAGATACAAATACAGATAAAGATTCGCTGCTTTGCTCAGGCAGTTCATCTCAGTTCAGTTCAATAACAGCGATGTCTTGAGCTGCTCTCCCTTTGATTTAGACACATGACGGGTGCGTCTTGCTGTTGTTATTGTTGTTGTTGATATTAATTTGTATATTGTATTTATTGTTTTTGTTAAATTGTATTTTTTTGTTTGTGGTTATTTTTGGCAATCGCTGAAATTAAGTGTGTGCTTTATTAAACTGCTACTCAATTTGCTAATAATTGTAATTAGGAATTAATTCAATTAAATAATTCGTCTAATTTATTACCCCAAATGCGAATGCACCTTTGGCATTTAACAGTTATTCATAAACCATTTATGGCCGTAACTTCCATTTAACAGCTCATCTAAGAATTAATCAAGGATTCCAAGTCACGAAATGACGCATTTTATTTTTCATTTAAATGCGAACCAAATTTCCCCCAGGGCGAATCGTCATTCGGTTTCTTTCGAATATTTTGAGAGTAGCACCAGCAGCGAATCATTATCAAAATTAATTTAATTGCTGATAAACAAAGGTCAGATTCACAAAAAGAAAAATAATACAAATATATATATTGAAATATAATATTATATATAGGTATGTTATATTGTATATATTTGTATAAATGTTATTTAGTCTGTAAAACTTTGCCATTATTTTGTATTTTGTGCGTCTTATTAAATGCATTAACACATTGTTGAAAACAATGAATGCTCATTCATTCGCTGTGAATTATATTACAATATATTGCCAGATCTTGTTAACAGCTAAACAAATTTATGATTTGAGTAATAAATTTTTTGATAAATAATCTAATGAAATATCTATATCTCATGTGGTATATATATATATCAAAGTAAATTGATAAATATGTGTTTATTAAACAGGTATTTGCAGTCAGAAATCTCATTTCTTATACGTATGTATATGTAAGTGTATGTAAAGAAAATATAAATATTTAATATTCGACTCCTTTTTAAATACCTTGCTTGAATTTATTCAATATCTTATCAATATTACAAATATAAAATTACAACTTTTATTAATCTCAGTTCTATTATGCGTTTCATTATCATTATTAATATCATTAACATTTATGATTACCATTATTATTAGTATTATTCAAATGCTTAAGATAATAATAATTTATTAATTATTATTACTTATTACTAAAACTTCCCTCTTTATAATATTCTTAATTTCTCTATTATCCATTATCATAATAAAAATATACTAAATTTACATACAAATATGTATATAATGTATACACATTATTATCTTTAATTCCTGTATTGCCTTAGCATTTATTATCATAATGATCATTGTATGCATAATTAGACTAACTTCCACATGGTTATAGGATATTTTACAGCTCATCACTGTGAAACGCTCTTGATGAAATGTAGCGGGACTTGCGCATATTGTTTATCACATTCTTGTAGTTGGTGCAGTCCCAAAGATTCGGAGTTGGGCCGATGACAACATCGTCTTGGCTGATCGTATCCAAGCCAACTACCTGAGGCACTCGGAAGCGCCATAAAAGTGCCGTAATGAAATCATAAATTAACCAAAAACAACGGAAATACTCCAGCAACAACAACAACATTCAGATATTACGCGCGCCTGCCGCAATGCGAAATGCATTAATTTCGCCCAAGTCAGCGCTGAGGTTGGGACTGCGGCTGGGGCTGGGGCAGAGGCTCGAGGGGCTTGGGGGCATGGGGCTTGGTAACGCAGCATATGGATATGAGAATATATATAACCGGAATTGAAATACGCAATGAGCAACAGACGTTGAAGAGAAATGTTGACAAAATTGATTTTAATTGCATACGCAAACGTTGACATCGACCGGCCGACGGGGTATGCGACGGGGATGGCGGGGTGAGGCGACGACGATGGTGTGGTATGTGTCCTTAGCTTAGCTTAACGGTGTTTTGATAGCTAGCCCCAAACGGGGCTGCAGCTGCCGTTGCCAAGCATATCTTTTATTATGCGGATTAATAGCGACAATAAACATAAACAGTGATTAAGCAGCCGCAGCGACTATCCTGAAAAGGTGGGCGATGCTGGGACAAGGCAGAGCGGCGTCAGAGGCGTCACTGCACTGCAAAGGTCGTACGATGAACCCGCCCGCTCAGCCAAATCGATCTGATCCGATCCGATGAGATACAGTCCGAGACGTTCCGTTCCGTTCCGTACCCGAACACCAAGTGCCAGCTCCCCAAATCCCGCACACTGTGAGTCACGTCGCGTGGCTGCTGCTGCTGTTGCTGCTGCTGCTGCTGCGGTTTTTTGACACTTGAATCATACTGTTATACTATATAGTGAGTATAATTATGGCATTCATAAAAATCACAAATACTTGATAAATATTTTAATATGCTTGCTTTTACTCAATTACAAGTCCAATTTGTTGATTGCCCATGGGGAATGCGGCCTCTCCAGGCTCTGACTTTATATGCCAGCTCGCTGATTCAGACTTGGCATTGAACCTGATGTACATGAAGACTGACTGAAAGTATTTTACAATTTCACAATTTCTCGTATTAGTATGGATTTTATTCAATTAGAAGTTCTTAAAGCTACTTACTGTAAAGCTAACATTAATGCATTTGGCTTGGAAACGGAATTGTTTTTATTATCTACAACAGTATGTTCTTATAGATACTTAAATGCAATTGACGAGACTTTTCTGCTATGCTACTAATAATCTTTTCCATTTAAGCTGACAAAGCCCAGAGGTTCGACTTATCGTAGCTTGCCTAACAGGAACAACACACATATGATTAAAGTTGGGGCGCCGAGGTCGCGATAAGTCGCCGAATTGCACAAGTTTTGCCGGCAAAAGCAATGCTCGATGGTGGATGTCAGCATGTTGTATGAATCGAACTGGGTGCAGCCCTCTTCGTAGGGCTCTCCTATGACTGCAGTGTCCTCGTACTGTCTACCGACTAGTGTTGTTTCTATTTGAACTTGATTTGCACAGCCTCGCTGCTCGATCGCCCATTTCTCTCCGCTTTGTAGGTATATCGTGCTCATTGTCTTTTGGCACATTGTCGAGTTGGGGCAGGGTGTTGTAAACTCGGGCGTTTTTCTCAGCTTGGAGCAGACAGGAAGTGGATTTGACCAAGAGTCCGAGCCGGGGCTCTCGTAGCACTCGTAGCAATAGAGTATCTCGTCGGCCGCGCAACTGCTGCACAGAACTGCAAGTACAGTGAAACTCGATATCAGTGTGAACATTATTATGTTGGGCTCTGCTGATATGCCGGCACTCGACTCGCTTAGCTATAAGTACTACGAGCATTCAGTAAGAAGTCACAACACGAACTACATAGCTGCTGGCTATGCGAGGTTTAACATTACGATTCTTACTCTGAATCACTAAACGTCCGGTCGGATATTTATTGTTCATTATTATTCAATTGTCGCTTATTTTTATTCTTTCTGTGGAATTTGCTTATAAGTTTAATCTTTTGAAAGTTTTTGTGGTGTTAATCTTGAAGAAAAAAGTTGCACAAAAAATTGGAGTTAAAATTATATTAAGTGACTCTATGGCTAATGTGGTTTATTTATAAAAAATTAAATAATTGTTTTAAAGACTATTGCCATTCAAATAAATTACAGGGTATTGTGTAGTTGTCCACTTTTTAAGCTGCCAGACCAGCGAAATCAAAAGTGACTTATATACCGTTTTATTCAACATAAATATTTCTTGATGACTGAAAATCTAGTTGCATTTTTTCCAAATAAATATTTAATTAATTATATAAAAATAATTTAATTAATTTAATAATTAAACTATAAATTATTAAGTTAATATTGCTATTAAAATATCTTTTTTTTTATATATAAAGGTATTTTAAATGGAATTTTAAATATTTTAATTAAGAAGCTATAAAACTATACAAAATCTACAATTAAAATATTTAATATTTCTTCAAGTAACTCATATAACGATTTACTTATTAAGCAGTTCTGCTGCAGCTGATCTTAACTGTGTTTGCCATGGAGTTCAAACATTTTCGAGTTCCATATTGAACACCTCGCCAAACACTTATGATAAATGCGTATTTTCACCTGCTGCTTGGACGTCAGACGACATTTGTGTAGCAATTGAAATCTTTATACGGTGAGTGTTGAGCATTGAGGCTTGGGCCATAAATTGCCATTACTCTGGGCGTGGGTTTTTCGAATTCATTGCATCCAATAAGAATGTCAGCGGGATTTGTGTTTGCTTGTATGTATGTGTGTGTGTGTTTGTGTGTGTTTGAGCCGGTTTTGGGGTTCAATTAAGTTTGTTTAATTATCACTCGCTCTATATATTCAAAAAATATTTGTAGATATTCGCGCCCGGGCAATGCCTATAAATATTGCCCAGCCAGCCATAAAGCGGGTTTTTGGCAAACGCTGTGCAAATCGGTAGCCACTGCCGCCCAGCGGCTCAAATAGATGGATGACTCCCGGGTAGCAGTCGGTGTGTGTACGTTTAATGGCTTCAATTAAGATGCATGATTTGTCGCCGTTGGCCCCCTACATTTGTTCTTGCTAACAAATTAATTTGGAAAATACACAAAACACATTGTAAATATTGCCCGAGGCGTTATACGAACTGCATTGGGAACAATATAACAAATTGCCAGCTAAACTGTGGGACTTAATTAACAAAAGGCGATTCTATATAAATAAACGTATGTATGTACATATGTATGTACAGATATTTAAGTGAAGAACCTATAGAAAATGACGCAAAGTTCAAAGCACCGCGTCAGCGAGCTGATTCAATCTGATACGCTGAAGTTGGACTCGTAAATTTTGTAGAGCTTTCAGCTTTGGTCTTATCAGCAGGTGTTAAATAAATTGAATATTAATTAATGATTTCATGAGTGAAATAGATACCGAACTTACCATCTAAATAAAGTAGCGGTTCGCGTGAAAGAGAAATGAATTTTGAGGTCTTTTAATCTTCAAGTCTTTTTGCTCAGCTTTAAGGAATTTCAATTGCAGTTAAGTTCAAGGCTGCGGCTTCATTTTATTATCAAGGAATCACATCGTGACGCCAAAAATAAATTTACATATATATATATTTATATGTGATAATGTCTAGGCCCATAGGCGCCACCACAAAAATGCAATTAAATTATTTTTTCTCATGTCAGAAATCTCATAAATTCGGCAGCAGATTCATTCGATTGAATTTGTCATCCTAAGTGATGATAATTTGTGCACCCAAATGGAGACGGAGAGAGTTGAGGCCGCAGGTGGAGCTGGGGAGCACTGGGAGCTGAATAATTCGAAGTGAATTAATTACAAGCAGCAAACACCAAATTACGCATTGTTTTGATTTGGCGCAGCCAAAACTCAACCGATTTACAGGCAGTATATAAACATATATATGTGTATATATATATATCCAGTTGTATACGTGATATAAAATAATTTATTATTTGACAAAAGATTTCGCGCGAAAATTTGCATAAACAACAATTAAACAACAGGTTGTTAATCCAACTGACGATTTTTGCCTTAATCCACCCAAACTCATAGCAAATACAGCTAATATATATATTTATAATCAGATATATCAACTGACTTGATATATAAATAGCAAATTAATATGCCTTTACTAGTCCAAAGTGTTTCTATTGTACGGCCAACATTTTATCTTCCAGGTATTTGCATTAAAGTTATAGGAAGCGTTGTTTACTTTAAAACATAGTCATTAAAAACGTTTTACTAGTTAAATGTGTGCCTACATAGTTCTCTTTGGTTCTAACCGCTTTTGTATTGAACCAGATATTCCATTGTTATAGTTTGCATCTGATCAACTGCTTATCTATTTTATCTACAACAGAGTATGTCCTATTCGAATCAAGTTTATCTTCTTTAGGTAACAACAAAAGATCAAACAATATAAATAGCACCAATTTTATAGTCTAGCTGAAAACTGTCTCAGTTTTTACGAGCCGACAAATAAAGCCCCAGATTACATTTGATTGTTTTTTCATAGGGCTGGTTCAACAGCTTTGCCACTCATATTAACAAGATTTCAAGGCTATTTTGTGGATTGTATTTTAAGGCATGTTTCATAGACACAATTATGAAGCCACGCTTTGAGTCGATAATGTGCAAGGTAAGAGGTTAAATGTTAATAGTTTGATAACCTAACGGCTTTCGACTAATTTGACCCCTGATCGCCGGCAAGGCAAAAGGTTAAAGTTGAATCTTGCCCAAGTTCCGTTCCGTTCTATGATTAGTTCTACTCGTTGTGGGCGGACTTCACTTTCGATTTCACGCACACAGAGCAACACGGCTCGACTCTTCACTCTTTGTACTCAGTCACCACAAAGCACATTTCGATTGGCTTTCAACATGTTTTTAATGCCCATGTTGAAACTCGCCGAGAGTGAGTGATTGATGAGTGCCAAGCGCCCATTTTGATTGATCGTTATGAGTGCCCATTAAGGCAAACGATCGTTTTATTGTTTATTATGAGCGTTAAATTTGATTTAAGCGACACTAATTAACTCTGATCCTATCAAATCCATTGAATTGTTATTTTGCAAATTGCCCAGCAGGCAAACAGACTCAGCTGCTTCAGCAGCTCACAGAGCTTTCGACAGGCGATTTGAAGTATTTACATTGGGTGTGGTGTTTGTTTGATGTCAATTGAATATTATAATAGATGATTATTATATTTAAGCTGTTTATAGATATTTAGTTCGAAGAAAGTTGCAGCTTTATAAGAAAAATACTATATATTGTATCTTTATATCTACTTATTTTTATATCTCATACCTTTTCCATTTCTGACTCATCCTCATCGGATTACCACGTACGACTGTGCGACATCTGTCCAATGGTTTCCGTTTTGAGATATTTTCGCTGGCGATCAAAAGGTCAGACGCAATTGGGCCGAGTGTGGGGAGGGGTTGCCGTAGGCTGGCAATGGAAACGAGTTGGGTTAGTCGGATTGGGTTAGTTAGCCACTTTATGGCTTGTTAGTATGCAAAGAATTCCAATTAGCATTGCGTTAGTAGCGCCTCGGCTGAGTGGCGTGTGCAGCGGTTACCGAATAAACTAGGCAATTAAATAATTACACGGCTGCATCTTCAACATAAAACCTGACAATTAATTAGCTGGCAGTCGACGCCCGTCTGCGCTGAAACTAACCTGGCCGGTGATTCGATTATCTAGATTTAAACGCATTCAACTGTTTGAGAGATGTACACAGCTTTGCTTGTCGTCTGCCTTCTGCTGCAGCTGGGCGCAGCACCAGGATCAGCGGATGGAACACCGCCGTTGCCCACGCCCTCGGCCAGGGGCCACTATGGCCACGGCGCCGTTGGCTGGTATCAGCCGGATAATAGCGGCAAGTATCGACACGAGCCCAGGCCCTATGACGGCGGCTACGGGGATAGAGGTCAGCCGTATGCCAATGATCTGCGCGGCATCTTTAGGCAGGCCGAGCAGCAGCTGGCCGCCAGTGTGCAGGAGGCTGAGGAGAACTTTGCGCTGGGGCCGCGCGATCATCTGCGCTTCATGATCGACTTCAATTACAACGGCACCGGCTGGCAGATAATCCAGTTCGAATGGGTGCGAGACGGCGATGGCACAGCCGAGGATCAGCGTCAGTTCAGCTACGTCAACGAGAACAGGCTCTGGGACACCGAGCGTCAATCTCAATCCCAGCCAGCTGGCGCTTACGCATATGAGCAGCCCCAGGCGGAGCCAGTGAACGAGCACAGCGGCGAGGAGCAGCAACCACAGCCGAGCTACGAGCAGTCAAATATCAATACAGAAAAGGATGTGAGTAATCAAGATCGGTAATCGTCAGATCTATATATATATATTTCTCATTTGCAGCCCCAGAAAGTGCAGTCAACGATTAATGAAGTGCTGGAATACATACAACAACGAATCGTGCCGAATCTTAACTAAATTAAATGAAAGTTAAAATGTCAACACAATATGTTTTAAAATAATAAAAATATAAAAAATTAAAAATATTGGTTTACAATGCATAACAATATATATATATATTTTTGGTATATATTTAATGTATATTTTAAATAAAAAATACATTCACATCCGTATACATTTTATTGTTATATTTATACCTCAGTTTCCCCGTAATAATTAATAGAATTTCCTTTTGGGATTTTTCAAAAAACTCTTTTATTTTCTTGTAACCGAAACAACACGAACAAATGAATATATTTTAATTTTTACAAGGCGCCCTTAGACTGCAGATAGGCCAAGAGCCTGGGTATGTGCTCTGGTACTTTGGGAATATGTTCGCCGGCGGGCACAAATCCGTTCTCATCGGCCACGTAGTCGACGCGGTAGAGCAGACCGTCGTCGCCTGTGTACTCGTAGTAGCCCTTGGAGCGTAGAGCATCGCCCTCCGTCTGCTTCTCGATGCGTCCGCTCTCCTCGCCGAGAATACCGTTCTCAGTCTCGTAGCTAGTGAGAAGGCAGACGTAAATATTCATCCATTTTCAGTGGAGTCCAGGGACATTCGTGTACTTACAGGTAGTTGTAGCCTTCGGTCTCCACGGCGCCCACTTGACGCAGAATCAGCCAGCCGTTCTTGCCAACGCCAGTGCCGCGTCCCTGTGGCAGATTGGGGCGCTGCTCCACGACGGGCACGGGGCGTGGCAGCAAGGGTTTCTTTGCAGCACCAGCACCAGCACCCGCACCGGCACCAGCACCAGCAGCAGCGCCAGCTCTACCGTTGGCATTAGCTCCATTTGCTGCGTTGGCTGCACCGCCGCCACCACCACCTCCACCACCGCGACCAGCACCACCGCCAGCACCAAACTTATCCTTGCCACCGCGATACGGATCATTGCCGCCGCTGTAGTCGCCTCCAGGACGATTGTCGTGCTGGTACTTGTTGTCCACGTGCACATAGCGCCCGTCGTTGTTGCCGCCATAGCGTCCATCGTTGCCGCCGCGATATTTGCCATCGTCGCCTGGCACATAGCGGCCATCGTTGCTGCCCCGATAGCGACCAGCGTTGGCAGCAACTCGGGTGTTCAGGGCGGAGATCGGCCTGGGCGCAGGACGATAGCGGCCATCGTTCTGGGCCAGCGCCACAGCGGCGCAGATGAGCAGCCAAATCTGCAGTGGTGACAGACGTGAGACATGGATGCGCTTCTGGCATCAACTGAACTCAGCACGACTTACCGTTAGACGCAGCATGTTTAATCAGCAATGAGAAGTTTTAGCCACTGTCAGAGCTTTATATATGAGCTATTCGCAACGCCCACGGGTCCGGCCGCGGATGATCCACTCGCTCGATGTGTGCTATGGCCAACTAGCCAGCGTAGCGTGTCCACGGGCAAACAACATTTGCACAAAGCACTCAAAACTAGATCTATTAACAGTTCTGATTTATGGGGCGTTGACTATATATTTTCTGGAAAGCAGCTCCGGCCAACAAGCAGCAACAAGGCGGATGAGCTATTTTTCATATAGATGATTATTGAATTAATTTTATGATCGACATTGACATCGTCATCCTCATCGTCACGGAAACGCTGACATTTCTTTGGACACCGACTAATTTAAGCAAGCATTGGTCTTAATTGCTTTCATGTTGACCAACAGCACAAAAGAGCTGAAGACTCGATCCCCAGAACACCAGAAAAACCAGTTGCTTGGCTACTTAACTCGAATGCCTGAAAGTATGCTAGGCGCTGGCCGAATGAAATCCAAATGATTGAAGCGATTTGAATGCAGAAACAGATGAGATCAGCATACAGCACGGCATTGTATTTAATGTTATAAAATGTAAATTTATATTTAATATAATTATATTTAATAAGGAAAAAATAAGAGTAGGCCTACAGTTTATATGCTAGTCATATTATATATTAAAATAAATAATACTGTATATTTCAAAAGAGTACATCCAAGAAGAGATTCGAAGAAGACAGCAAACATCGGCTCTGATATGTTTCATCATCTACTTTATGCAGCAGCTGAGCAAATGAATAATAAATGAAGAAGTCTTCAATCGCGAATAAAAAAAAAAAAACAATTGTACATTGGCATGGGACAGTTTTATATTTTAATAAAATATTTTTGTATTTTTTTTTTAAACTATTTAAATAGATATATAAAAAAAAAATTAACTAATTTCAATGCCGCATAGATGAGTTGCAGAGCGGAACCTTCCAAATATTAACAGCATTACTATAAATTTATAATTAATTTTATCAAATTAAAAGATTTATAGATATTTTTTTATTTTTTATATTTTATTTTTGCATATTTATTTACATGTGCGGAAAGGGTTTTTTTTTTATAAAATGGCTTAACAATTTTGTTTAACAAACATGTTCGCGTTGTCTCTGTAGCCTCTCTCACTCACTCTCCCTCTCTGTCTGTCTGTCTGTCTGTCTCACTTGCTGTAAGGTTAGCCTCGGCGTGCGGTGTAGGCGCTCTGTTGATCTGCGGGTGGCGGTGGTGCTGTGGCTATGTAATCCAGGGCCCTCTGAATGGCCGGTGGTATGGGCGGAGCGGTGGGCAGATGATCGCCCTGTGGCTGGAAGCCGTTCTCATCCGCCACATAGGTGATCCGTATGGGCGTGCCGTCGGGCGCAGTGTAGGAAAAGAAGCCCTGTGCGACCTTTAGGCAGCAGAAAAACAAAAACAAAAATAGATTTAGCTAATTACAATACCTGAAAAATTTGTCAGCATTAAGCTGCAGGCAGATAGATGCAAATGCCAAATGTCTGTGGGCTCTGCGGTCGACCAACTCACCGGTCCTGCATTGTCGGTGCCCGCATTCTTGAGATAGCCCTCCTCCTCCACATTGATGCCGTTCTCTGTCTCATAGCCATACTTGTAGGAGCCGTCGAAGTTCACCTCCTGCTCCTGCCGAATGATCTTGATAGGCTCCGTGGCAGGTCCTTGGGGTCGTGCATGCGCCCTGCACAGCAGCACTGCTGCGATAGTCAGCAGCTGGCAGAAGATAAGAGGAGTTACCGCACTGAACCTGTAGACCGAACACTTTGTCACTTACAATGTATTGCATTAGCTGGGCTTTAATCCTATGCTGGGCTCTGGACTGGCAACTGTCAGCGTCGCGATGTGCAACTGTGGCCAGCTCTGCGAAAGGTTTGCATATTTATAGCAAAATCTTGCAACTTGCATCGTTGCATCGTTGCGAGCACTCGAACCGAATGCTGAATGCTTGAACTTTACAGCTGCCGCGTCTTGCAGCGCTTGCAGCAGAGCGAGTCGCGCTCCGAGTTCGGCCTGGCCATTGGTGGGTGTTTAGCATTTGGCAGATGCACACAGATCAGAAGCCAAACTCACTACAGACACAGCCTGGCCGCATCTGATTATATCTTTGGCGACTGCTTCAAGTGCATTGTTCGCGTGTTGTGGTTAACTCTGCAATTTGTCGGCTAAATTGCTCACAGCCCATAGACCTGACGAGGCGCCTCAATAAAGGCTTCTGTCGAGAGTCTTAAGAACGTTCACATAGGGGAGAATAAATGCAAATTAAATGCGATTCGCTTCACACCAAAGGTAATTGAGATACATATGTAGTTGAATTAGTCATCTGAGTGAAATACATGTGGTTATTCCAGTTAAAGAGAAAATTATATTGCAAGATAGAATTTAAAAAGATTTAAAAACTAAATATATATTTTTATATTTTTAGAAATATTAATAGTGATAATGTTAATAAGTTGGAAATTAAAAATAAAAATAACCCGAAAAAATATATAAACAGTTCATATATTCAAAATATATATATATATGAAATATATATGTATAAAAACATATGAAAATAAAATATATAACTACATAAAAAGTATGTGATAAATAAGATAAATATATATAAATTACAAATATTAAAAAAATATATATATATTAAATTTTTGTATCAAATATATAAGATTTAGTTTTCATTAGACATATTGATGACTGTCATGCCAGAAGTTTCACTGTACTGAGTGAGTGGGGCATGAATATATATTTTGGTCAGTTTTTGATTGAGTGTGTTTATCGTGAAATAAACTTGCATCGTGGCATTCAAAGAACACGTCTCGCATTTCAAATCAATTTGTCAGCTACATTTGTAAAGACTTCGCCTTTGGCTTTGCCTACATATTCTGATGTGCCACAAGAAATCAAATTGCGCAATGGCAGTTAATGCAGCCAGCCAGCCTCCCAACCCATCCCATCCGCCCGCATTAACCAGATGCCGTTGCCGTTGCAGGCCGGCGAGGGCGGCAACAGCATCATCATTATACGAAGAATAGCAGTATATACTTCGACTAGTGCAGATTGTTGCCCCACCACCTGACCATGATCATGTCTAGCTGTCGCTCCACACGACCTTTGTTGGAGGCGGCTGTGTCTATGCTCGCTGTGCGAGTCGTGCTCAGCTTTGACCAAAGGCGTTAATGAGCCCTCATTGGCTCATTGTGGCTCCGGCCTGGGCTTGGGCAAGACTTGTGAATCTGCCATTTACTCGCCCCAGACTCAGTCACTCTGCCGGCGCACTAAATGCAAATGAAATAATTGATATTGTGTTTTTGTTTTTGTTTTTAAATTTAGTTTAATTGTATTTTCACATTTTAACGTTAACAGTATTTGGTTGAGGATGACGTCGTTATCGAGATGAGTTCTTACAGCCTACCCAGCTTATCCTTTCTTGAAGAGCATGGACAGGAACTGGTGCTTGAATGGCTTAGCGGTGGTCACTTCATCTTCGTAGTAGTAGTAAGAGGACGGATACGAGGAAGAATACGATGGATACGATGGATAGCTGGAGCTGTAGTAGTCGTAGCTGCTAGGACTGTAGTCACTGAGGCCATCATCCTTGTAGATGTAGTCGGGTGGCGTAGTTTGCGCCTGCACCGATGCAGCTAACGCGCAGGCCACCAATAGAACCAAAGAGAACTTCATTATGTCTGTCTGTGTGTGTCTGTCTGTGTGTTATCGAACTTTCTTTGGTTGTTCACCAAATTGTTGCTGCAATTGAACTGTGTCTTTCACTGTCCCACTGCGCATCTTTTATACGCAGTCGCACGAGAAGACGCAAATATCTGGTGCAGCTATTACAACAGTCTGTTTGCTGCTGTTTGCACAAATGTTTGCCACGCCACACGCCACGCCACGCCAGGGCGAGAAGTTCTATTCAAACTTAAATATTTATTCCGCGCTCGTTATGAAACGCTCAACGACTGTTTGAGCTGCAGCCCAAATTGAGGGCCTTTTGTTTGCTCTCAAACAGAATGCAACCAGCTTCTGGCGGGGAGGGCGGAGGAGAGGAGAAAGAGATACACTTGAATGGTTCAATTGCATTCACTTGACGTTTACATATATTTTGCTATTAGTCCAAAATTATAAAAACAGTAACTTTAATAGATATAACGATCGTAAGAAGTTGGCCATTCCACGGCGTTTACAAAATCTGGAAACTCTTTTATAAACAGTGCGCTTAGCGCATCTCGCTTGTGAACATGGCTCAGATAATGGCCGGCGATGCCAATTTCGAAAACGGGTTCATTGAACTTGCCATTGGTCTTCTACAAAGGGAAAGCGTAAGCGGAAAACGGAATATTATCTGGCTGGGGTAATACGCACCGTCAACTCTACGTAGAACTTGATGGGTGAGCTGTCGGCGCCCCAGGTGAAGGAGATCTGATACGGCGGCTTGTACTTGGCCGGGCTGTCGAGCATTCCCCGCAAGAACGACCAGTCCACCATCTTGACCCCCTCCAGGGGCATCAGGTAGATGGTCATGCGAGAGGGCCCAGTCAGCTGGAAACTGTAGCGAATCGAGTAGCCGCTGTTGACGACCGTCTTGTTGAGCAGCTCGAGAGTGGTGTCTCCGGGCATTTGGACGGGCTGCGTGCGTGGCAGCCAGCGCTGAGTGCCGCAGGGCAGGCCGCACCGCATTTGACAGTCGCAAGTGTCTGCGATGCCCACCATGCCGGTGAGGTCCAGTTTGTCGCGCAGCGGCTGCTCCTTACGATGGTCGTGCAGGCCGAAGTAGTAGCCGGCATCCTGATGGCTGATGGAGCCATTGTAATCGTACAATTTGCGATTCACTTGCTGCACAAACAGAGATCTCTGATATGACATGATTGTGGCTATATAGGAAGCAGTAGGCTTACCAAGAAATTCAGACGCATCACATTCGTTCGGGGGCGATAGGGGAAGCCCAACTCTGAAACGGATACCAGGACAAATAAAAAGGTCGTGGCTGTCATAATGCCAATGATTATTACAGGATAACGAAAAACATTTATGAGTGGAGCCTAAAGAAAATAGAATGGAATTAGACTGTTGCTCGTTAGTATTTTTGCATTTAGGCAGCTCACCAAGAAGCCCAGGGCCAGAATAGTGCCCGCAGCACAGAGTATGGCAATCTGCAGATCCGGATTCGCAGTGGTGCCGGTGCGGCCCGTCAATGGAATGTAGATGACCAGACAGGCGTAGAACAAGTAGCTGAAGTACAGGAAAGGTATGGCCTGGCAGGCGCCTAGCACGAGCGACCAGAAGTAGCCTAGAGCGCATGCGAAACTTTAATAGAGTCGGATTAAGTTTGGATTGATGCTGGCAACATACCGCGCTCATGCAGCTTGGAGATCATATTGATGCACAGTGCGCCCACATAGAAGAGCAGGGAGATCATGAAGAGGTAGGCGCTGCGCACGCTCAAAATGGTCAACACAATGCACAGCAGGGCAAAGAAAATGCAATGGGCGTGGCCGGCGATCTGCAGGCGATAGTTGGATGGAATCCGCTTCTGCAAGAGAAAAAGAGAGCAAGAGATAGACATTTGCCATGGATCAGCAGGAAACTCTTCCAAATCGAGCGCTTACATTACGACCGATAATCAAGTAGATCGTCACTGGAAGCACAAGACCAATGATCGACGGAACAATGTAGATTCCAATGACCAGCCAGCTGTTCGTGAAATAGGTCATCGTCCGTTTGCCGGCATCGTAGAACGTGGCGATGAGCATGGGCAGGCCCAGAGCCAGGCCAAACGACACCAACTCCATGAGAAACATAATAGCAAACTCCTGGACCACGGTGCCAACGTCAATATTTAATTTGTTTGACATGTACCATAGAGAGAAATACACTATGATAATGCCACCCCCGCCAAAGCCGATGTTCAGGAAAATGGCTGTGGACTCCAGATAGGAAACGAAAAATAGTCCCAAGAAATCAAAGTAGACCGAGCGCCCCTTTGCGTGTGCCTGAAATGGGAGAAGTTAGGCAATATTTGAGAAAGAGAGAGAGATAAAGAGAGAGAGGGCGAAATATTAATCCAAATGATTCATATATAAATATATAAAACAGTCTCATCAGTCATTTGATTACCTTGATATCGCGCATCTCCTTGGCATTGCTAATACTTCTGACCAGGGCAAGGAGATTGTCGCCGGTGCTTTGCAGCGAATCTCGTGATATGACATCGAATCGATCGTATTTGGTGTGATAAACGAATCCATTGTATTGGACTACCATATCCAGACCTGTGCGGGAGATTATTATTGGAGTGGAGTCAACGAGTTGCTCACTTATTCGCTCACCCGGCAGAGGACCGTAATCGCGAAAGATTCCAAAGTCCGATTTGGAATTCGCAATGCGCGACTCGAATATTTCCTCAGCCAATGTTGTTCCAAATGGATGCTTGGCGGCGGCTTTGTAGTGCTGCAAACAGGTGTAAACAGGTGTTGGCTGATAAGATATGCGAAACTGATATTTGGATATGAGAATCATATCGCTCCGTTGATCTGATAAGTGTGTGCCGTGAGTGTGGAGCAGCACTGGCCTAGCTGTAAGCATTATAAGCATTGCTAATGGTTTCTACTTACGCGTATTAGCCACGGATGAAACGGACCGGCACGGAAGAGCAACTCACGACCGCCAGCTCCAAGCGAATCCACATTGATCAGTGCCCTGGAAACGAGAGTTAGGAGATTGCTCACGCGGATTGCACACTCAACTTGCACTCACTTGCAGCTGGGGGACCATTTGTGCTGTGTGATGAATGCGTGCGAGCCGTGCAGCTCACTCTCCTCGGCGCCATTGAAGAGGAAGATAACCGGATGCTCGAACGAGTCGTTGGATGTGGCCAGTTGGCGCAGCACCTCCAGCATGGTGACGACCATGGAGCCGGCATCTCCCGCACCCACGCTGCCCACCTTGGTATCGTAGTGGCTGTTGACGAGCAGATAGGCCGAACTGTTTGACTGCCTAGGCGTCAGTTTGACGATCACATTTTGCACTGCCTGATACATATTGATCGAGTCGACGGCCAGATAGGCGCCCGATGCCCGCTGCACATCCACCTCCAGAGTGTAGAGATCGTGTCGCATTTCCCGATGAACACTGTCCATTTCCCTCAGCAGAAACTCAATCATTGTCTTCTCGTTCATCTCATCGCCGATAATTTTGGGTCCCAGACGGTCCAGTTCCAGCAGCAGATGCTGAGCACGCTCCGACACAAACTGGCCCGGCTTATAAAGCTCCTCATCAATGTTAACCGGCTTGGGCATCGCATTGTAGAGCGGATAGGCCACAGCAAAGAAGAGAGCGGGCCAGAGCAGCAGGAAGCTGGACGCATGGTACCAGGGCAGCTTGTTCTTCACATGACTCTTCTCAGCCAGGTCAATGGTGGCAGTATCCATGCTTTCTGAAATATCCATCAGTTCCAATGGCAACGACAAATTCTTACACCGTATTTAAACAAAAAATAAAACTTATTCTAAACGGCTTTACTAATAATAAAATTTATATTCGTTGTGAGTTCCAAGGCTTCCTATGTGGGCCTCTTCACTTTCCATGACTGAATGAACGGATCAGATTGCTAGCAAAACTCAAATTGTTAATTCTCAGCAACTGTGATTTCGTATCAAGTCTCTTAATTTTCATTCATGATGCACAATATACAAATAAATTTGGAATTGCTTTACGTTTAGAATGTGGGATTTTATTAAGTTGCGTTTTCAATAAGGTAGATTTATTGCTTCAATTACTTGGCATCCTCTAATTAAGCCTGATATCAAAGAGGTTGTTATTTGGATTCTTCTATAGTTATAGTCATACAAAAGTCATAAATATTTATTAATAATGCGAATGCAGAATGAGATTTGATAGCTAAAAAGAATATTCATATTATTCACAGATATTTTATATATATTATTATTTAAAACATTCAAAAGAAATCATTTTTTATATCTCTTTTGTATTTCCAATGTTATTTACAATATATAAAATATTTAGTTTACTATTGAAACGACATTTAACTTAAGACTAAGTTATAAATTAAGTTAGCTTAGTATATGTAACGCTTATATAGCGTCGGCCACTCCATCACATGGACAAAGTCTGGAAAGTCGGCTATAAACTGCATTCCAGCCGCATCTCTTTCGTAGTCGTAGCTCACGTAATGCCACGCCACGCCCATCTCAAAGATGGGCACATCGAAATCGCCAGCAAGTTTCTAAAGTGAATATGTTAATTGAAATTTAAATGAAATATATGTGAACTATTCATAGAAACTCACAGTGAAATCAATGTAAAATCTTAGGGGAGAATTGTCCTTGCCATAGGAGAAGAATATCTGATAGGGCAACTTGTACTTTTCCGGTTCGTCCAGCGGATTTCTGATGAAGGACCAGTCCTCAACGGTTACGCCCTCCAATGGCTGTATGAACAAGCCCATATGAGGTGGCCCGCTCAGCTCAAATTCAAAGCGCATCGTGTTGCCAGTGGGCAAAAGGCTTTTGCTCAGCAGCAACAGGGAGGAGTTGCCGGGTATGATCACCTCTTGCTCTCGCGCCAGCCAGTTGCCCGTCTCGCGCGCCTTGCACCAGCGATGATTGAAGCAGGGCACGCCGCACATCAACTCCGTATCACAGTGCTCCTTGATGCCAGTCAGACCTGTCAAGTCCACCGAAGTGTCCTCGAGCGGATGGTTCAGCCTTCTGTCCTGGAAGTCAAAGTAATAGCCCGAATCGCTGAGGCTAACGCTGCCATCGAACTCGTAGAAGACGCGACGCACATGCTGTCAGCAAGAGAATACATGTATATATAGATGTGTATAATATATAAAGTCCCACTTACCAGAAAGTTCACACGCATCACACTGGTCTTGGGTCGGTAGGGAAAGCCCACCTCCGAAACGGCAATCATGCTGAATATGAAAGTGACTATGGCCAGTCCGAGCATGATAAACTTCGACCAGCGAAACATGTTAATGAGCGGCGACTAGTTTGGGAGAAAATGCAATTGAGAAAATCAATTCTGGCGAGACAAGGAGCTGCACTTACCACAAATCCTAGGGCAAAGAATGTGCCGAGTGTGCATATCAGGGCTACCAGGAGATCCGGATTTATAGAGCTGCCATTGCGACCCATCATGGGTATAAAGATGACCAAAAGCATGTGGAACAGATAGCTGAAGTAAAAGAACGGCATCAGCTGGAGTATCTGAGTGATGAGCACCCAGTAATAGCCTGAAAGTGAAAGAGATCAAACAGTCCACTGAGAACGCATTTGTCAAGGACTCTCTCCACTCACCGCGATCGTGTAAGCTGCTCAATAGATTGATCAACAGCGCAGCTGAGTAGAAGAGTATGGATATCATACAGAGATAGGGTGTGCGCAGACTGATTGCACTCAGTACGATGGCTATCAAGGCCAGCACCACGCAGTGGGCGTGCAGGCTCATATGCAAATGGTAGGCGTGACTTATCTTCAACTGCAAACCAAAGTAAATAATAATAAGTGACGAGAACTTAATACAGAATCAGAATCGGCTTACATTCTTCCGAAAGCTGTAGTAGAGTGTTGTGGGCAGACTCAGTCCAATGATGGCCGGGCAAATGTAGAGCCCTATCATCAACCAGGTGTTTGTAAAGTAGGTCAACGAACCATTGCCAGCATCGAAGAGAACGGCCATCAGCAGCGGCAGCCCCACGCTGAGCAGCACACCCAGCACGTGCAGGGCCAGAATGATGACAAACAACAGCGAGATGTGGCCCAGAGACAGCTCAGAGGCGCGCGACATGCGCCACAGTGAGATGCAGACGAGCACCAGACTGACGGCCGCAATGCAACAGTTCAGAATTTTGCCCGTTGTCTCCGAGTAGAAGACAATGAACAGGCCCAGGAAGTCGAAAAACACCGATTTTCCCTCACTGTGAGCCTGCAAAGGAATTATGTGAGTCACTCGTGTTAGCATTCCAGATAAATCTAGCTCACCTCAGTGTCGTACATTTCGCTGGCATTGGCAAAGGCCCTCACCAGAGCCAAAGCATTCTCGCCCGAGTTCTGCAGAGAGGCGCGTGGCACAGCCGCATAATTATCGAACTCGGTGTGATAGACGTAGCCATTCTTGATCTGCGCCATATCGAGGCCTGAAATGGAAGTAATAAGTAGTAGACATAGGCGCAATTCGAATAACAAGCCAGCCATATCTCACCTGGCACCTGGCCGTAATCGCGGAATATGCGAAAGTCCGTGTCGGATGGCAGTATACCAGCCTGGAAGACCTCCTCGGCCAAGGTCGTGGCGAAAGGATGTTTGGCATTCTCCTTATAATACTGCGCAAAACGGAAGGAGCATCACAAATCAAAAGATATGGCGAAGCAATACGGATATCGGTTGGCAACACCAACAACATATCATTTATATCATGCAATAAAAAAGTGAATAGTCAGCTTTATGAGTATAGGCCATGATAAACATCTAACTGCTCGCCGACACGCGCCATAAATAATCTAACTAAATCTGAACATAAGGCTACAATAACAACAATAGTAAATAGACATTCAACACACCCGCATAAGCCAAGGATGATTGGGTCCACTCTGAAACAGGAGATCTCGACCGCCGCTGCCAGCCACCTCCAGATTGATAAGTGCCCTGAAATGGAAGCATATATGATTTCATATGAATTTATATACACATATAATATTAGACTAATATATAATATATATTCTAAATCTAGTTCTCTCACTTGCAGTTCTTGGCCCACTTGTGCTGGGTGATGAAGCCGTGCGAGGCCTGCAGAGGATTCTCCTCGGCGCCATTGAAGAGAAACACAATGGGATGCTCGAAGGGCTGCTCTGAGATGGCCATTTGCCGCAGCACCTCCAGCATGACAATCACCATGGTGCCGTCGTCGCCTGAGCCGGGACTGCCGGGCTTCGAGTCGAAGTGGCTGTTGAGCAGCAAATAGGATTCGCTGGCCGAGCCTCGCGTGCTCAGCTTGACCACCACATTCTGCACGCCCTGGTACATGTTCACCATATTCCAATGCATGTACGCTCCGGATGACTGCTGCACATCCACCTCCAGCTCATAGAGATCCGCTCGCATGGCTGCGCGCACATTGGCCACCTCCTCGAGCAGGAAGCCTACCGTAAGCTGCTCATTGGCAATGCTGCCCACGACCTTGGGTCCGATGCTGTCGTATCTCTGCAGCAGACGTTGTGCTCGCTCGGCTACAAATTCGTTCGGCCTCTGCGACTCCTGGGCAATGGTGACGCTCTCGGGGAGCCGACTGAAGAGCGGAATAACCACGGCAAAGAAGAGCGCCAGCCAGAGCAGCAGAAAGGCGGGCGCATAGTACCAGGGCACCTTGGCTCTGAGACTCTTAGAGCTCTTCAGGAGGCTAACTAGTGCAGAGTCCAGTGCAGCAGCGCTCTGATTAAAAGAAAAACATTTACAATTTCTCATTTTTTATGATGGGTAGTAGAAGCAACCCTTTCCAACTTACAACTTTGTGCTCTTTTATTTGGGACATTTTTTTGCACCGCTTCCAAACTCGAGCGCTGCTCAGCTCCAACTGAATCCATTGAATGGCTTGGCTGAACGGTGTTTCGATTTTATTGGCACTGATTTGCACTTTGAAGTCAATAAAGATAATATCCAGCAAGAGCAGAAATGCTCACAATTTGTTGTTATGTTTTGTAATACATTGGCTATTGATTTCAAAGGGAATGGTCAAGAATGGGCTTTATATCTAAATTATATGTAGTACCTCATTTATTTATGATTACGATAAACAAACTTAACTAGCCCATAGCTTGATGGAAATGTTCTTTACTTATAGTTGGAAATTGTCGCAAAATACATACATATATCAAAATCCAAATGATGACGCAGTGGTTCTGGGTAATACCAGTTTATATACATACATAGTATATGCATTGGGGAACAGCAACCAAATCAAAACAAAAATCGGATATCGCAAAAGTCTGTAGTACTTGAAGCTTGTTTGCTTAATCACAGCCATTAATATTTACTGCAACTTGAGTTAATAGCGCACTTAAGCGATAAGATTGTGAACATATACTAAAAATCAAAAGCTTTTCGAGCTATCATTTATATAATTAGTATTAAAATATACTCTTAAATGCAATTTTCTATTTTTTTATCTGAATGTAAATTTTGTTAAATTGACTTTTAAATTATATCGATTTAGATTTACTTATTATTTAAAAAATAATAATTCTGCGCGCTTTGAAGCCGACATTTATTTGGTTTGCGGCATTGGAAATTTAAGAATTGTGTTAAATGAATGGGCAGAATTGCGTCGAATAGTTTGGCTTACATAGAGCATTTTGCGTCGATGTTAACTTTTAACAACGCCAAATGAGTAATTTCTACTAGATGAGCTTCAATAACAGTGGATTATTGTCACAGCTTTCAAATAAGTATCTGGTTATCGATAAAGCATTTACATTTATATCGAACATTTAAAAAGTGCGTGATGACTGCAGCTCATAATAATATTGGAGAATTGATTGTTGTGCTCGTATACAATAGGCATATATATTAATTAAGCAGCATATACACATTTATTTTAATGTTTAATATCTTTGTTTATTAATAAATAAATCGCTGGTATAGAACAGGCCAAGTGGCTAAGATGGAATAGGAAGGGAACGATGCGGCAAACTCCTCACTTTCAGCATCTCCCTTTTCTCCAATATAATGTCCAGAGACTCCCAGTTGAAACAAAGGTACATTAAAATCGCCATCAGATTTCTAATTGAAATGAATTATGCAAATATTATACTCTTTTATAGAAACTGTAAATTACTTCTCTTACCGATATTTCTATGCAAAAGGTAAGCGGAGAGCTGTCAATGCCATATCTGAAATATATGTGAAACGCAAGCGGATATGCTGGTGGATATTTGAGATAATTAAGGGAAAATGACCAGTTGACGATCTTGGCGTCTTCGTAAGGCTGGATGAACAAGCTCATATGAGAAGGTCCAGTCAGCTTAAACACAAAGCGCACAATTGTCGCATTGACTGTGGTTTTGGATACCAATTCCAGTTCTGTTGATGATTTTGGCTCGATGGGCGCAGATCGGGCAAGCCATTTGCTCTCAAGGCGATTCTGAACATAGCGATAGTCAAACAAAGGCATGCCACACATCATGTGCTCCTCGCAGAGCGACTTAATGCTAACCAGTCCAGTCAGATTGGCATTTCTGTCTACGAATGGCTTTTCTCGTAGTCTATCCTGGAAATTGAACAAGTAGCCAGACTCGTCCTTGCTGAGAGTTCCGTCATACTCGTAGAACTTGTTTCGCACTTGCTGAGATGTTAAGGTAAGGCATTGGATATCATTTCTAAAGTAAAGCTAATAGTAAAGTTTACCAGATACGCAACACGCTGTCCGTTGGTCCTCGGGCGATACGGGAATCCAACTTGGGTGCTACTGGCCAAGTAGATGGCGACAGCTGTGACTGCCAACAGAGATACAATCACTAAACTTGGACGTCGGAAACTATTAATGAGGGGAACCTGAAACAAATATTGGTGAGAAATATTCTGAATGAGAACAGACGCTAAGGAAACTTACCAAGAAACCGAAGGAAAGAACAGTTCCCAGTGCTGCTAATATGGCAACATACAAGTCCCGATTGCTAGCACTGCCTGCTCGGGCACCCATCGGAGTCAGTATTACCACGAGTGTATAAAAGAGGTAGCTGCTATACAGGAAAGGAATCACCTGGCTGAGTTTAAGGACGCCCGTCCAGGCATATCCGCGATCGTGCAGAGTTGTCAACAAGTTGAAGGCCAATGATAAGACATAGAAAATAAGTGGAATCACTAAGATATATATTGAACGCAGGCCAAATAGTGTTGCGCCAATAGTTAACAGCGATAGGATAATGGCTTGTGCATGTAGCGACAATTGCAGATGGTAGGCATTTGATATTTTATCCTGCATGCATAAAATTAATTAGTTCATATTTCATTTATACAGATAATCAACTTACGTTTTGCTGCAACCTATGGTAGATAGTTACGGGTAAGCCGAGGCCAATCAGCGAGGGGCACACATAAAGGCCGATTATCAGCAACGGGGTGCTATAGTAAGTTAGCGAAAGTCCCAAATAGTCAAAGACATATGCCACCACAGCAGGAAGAGCAAGTCCGAGGACAAAAGAGACAATCTGGACGACCAGGACCAATGTGAACCAGCAAGTCACGTGGAATAGGGAAACATTGGACACAGATGTTATGCGGCACATTGAAATGAAAATGAGAATTAAGGCAGCACCAGCAACGCCAAAGTTCAAATATATTCCCGTTGTCTCTGAATAATGGACGAAGTAGAGTCCAAGAAAGTCGAAGAATACAGCATGTCCAGCCCGGTGAGCCTGTGAAAGGAATATTGAAATTAAGACTACAATTTCCATTCAAGAAATCTACTCTTACTTTTATGTCGTGCAGCTCTGGAGCATTTGCTAAGCCGCGAACCACACTGAGCACATTATCGCCGGTGTTCTGGACTGATCCACGAGGAATCGCATCGATTGTGTCGTAAATTGTGTGATATCTAAATCCATTAATACATTGGCCCATGTCCAAGCCTAAAAGTAAGAATACAAATAGTCGGCATTCAAATTGCCAGTATTCACATATTTACCTGGAATGTTTCCATAGATGTTAAACTGTCGGAAGTCTGTATCGGACGGGACAATGCCTGTTTGGAATATTTCCTCCGCCAAGGTCGTTGCAAACGGATATTTCACATAGTTTTTGTAATACTATGAACAATTTTTAGTAAGTGTGGGCTTGCTTCATTTCAAACTAACTTACATTCACAATCCATGCGTGATTGGGACCACTCTGGAAGAGAATTTCTCGCCCCCCACTACCACCAGCATCAAGATTAACGACAGCCCTAAAAAAAATAAATTAGAAACACTATTAAGAATGGATCAAGTAAAACTTACTTGCAGTACGGCGCCCATTTGTGCTGAGTGATAAAACCATGAGATGCTTGCATTGAACCCTCTTCAGCTCCATTAAACAAGAAGACAATCGGATGCTCAAAGGTCTCCTTTGTTGTTGCAATCACGCGCAGCACTTCCAACATCGTGACTACCATAAATCCTGCATCTCCTGCAGACGGTGTAAACGGTTTCGAGTCAAAGTGACTGTTGACCAGGAGGTACGTCTCACTGGTGCTTCCCTTTGGTGATAATTTTACAGCTATATTCTGAACGCCTTGGTACATGTTCAGCATGGTTTTATACGGGAATGCTCCAGACACCTGTGAGACATCAATTTCCATATCGAAATAGTCATCTAGCATAACTTCCTTGATATCCTCTAGATCCTTTAATATAAAGTTGACTGCTTCAACCTCGTTCTCCCTGCTGCCAGTTAATTTGTTACCAATATTGGACAGGGTATAAAGATTATTGTAGGCCCTTTCAGCTATGAATACATTTCTATTTGCGTCCTCCATTGTCAGCGGCGTGGGTAGTTTATAAAATCGAGGTATTACCACAGCGAAAAAGAGGAGTCCCCAGAAGAGCAGGAAACCACTCGCAAAATACCATGGTAGCTTTGACTTGTTTGGATTTGACTTTGTCTGGGCTCCACGTCCAGGATCTTCTAGAGAATCGGCTAACATCTTAATAAGGTGAATATTTGATATTATATAAATTAATAATATTAATACTAGATTCTCTTACTAGTTGCTCCTTATCAGCCATACTGCTTCTTAATTATCTACCGTATCTGTGAAGTCGTCGCGTTGTACTGAAGACTCTGGAAAACGCAGATGGCTTTTATAGCTAAGCAAAATCTTATCTATAATATGAAATTGTAAACTGAATTCTCTTAAAGCAATAAATGGCAATATAGCAATTAAGATGCGTAGGCTTCGAGATACTCTATAGTCAGTTCTGCCAACTACAGATTTGTATATATAATGTATAATATTTATTATGTAGATTACAAATTGTTAGCAAAGGTCTTTAGGTATTCAAGTTGCTTAATTTTATATAAATATTTTGTGCGGTTTATCTGATATTCACTAATTACAAGCAATTAATACAATTCAATATCTTATCTGGCTTATAGCCTTGTTTTAAATTGATTTTAATCATTTATACTTTGTTGGGGTATTCAAATTTATAGCGCCAAGAAAAAGAAATCATTGATTAAATCATAAAAAATAAATTGATTCATGATTACCATCATTAGCTAACGTGCATAAGTGACAGGGCTAGCCATACGGTATTTTTTCGAAACACCTCTTAGGCGACAGTAATTTAAACAAATTATATTTGAAGACAAATAAGTTTTTTTTAGCTTAAATAGAGATTTGCTGCTCGGTAACATATGTTTGTATGTATTTATATTTTCTCATGAAATGATCGATTTGTGAATTATTTATTAATGATGTTTCGATATCAATAAATATCGTGTATCGTATAATATATGTACATAAATTAATTATTTTACTTCGGAGATAAGATGAGATCGATAAGAATCAATTTCCAAAAAACGAGCTGACCATAAAGTATAGACTATATGAACGATAACATAATTATCATATACAGACATATGTCTAGAGATATGGATATTTAATAAGCTGTACATATTTTCTTCCCCTTATATAAGGTATATATTAAATATTTGATTCTGAAGTAAATATATTTCGGCTGGAACAAAAATTTATTCAATTATTGGTTTTGAAGCAAGCAATTTTTATAGAAGTATAGAATAAAATTAAAGAATAAAGGAATGGTTTACTGCTACTTTTTGGCAATTTTTACCAGAACTACCAAACTTTATTTTATTTTTCATTTGTATTGCTTTTGTTATTAAAAAATAAATCGTTGGTAGAGTACAGGCCATGTCGCGAGAATCCCGAAGGATGGGAACGTAGATGCGAATTCCTGACTTTCAGCATCACCCTCTAGTTCAATATAATGCCCAGACACTCCCAGCTGAAATACCGGTACTTCGAAATCTCCATCTGGCTTCTATAAATATAAAAATCAATCAAGTCAAAGTTAAACTGAAAAAATCTATCTGAAGAGCGAACTTACAGTGAACTCCAAAAAGAAGTTGAGCGGAGAGTTATCAATGCCGTAAACGAAATATATGTGATATGACAATGGATACGGTGGGGGATTATCCAGATAACTACGTAAGAATGACCAGTTGCTTATCTCAACGTCTTCGTAGGCTTGGATAAACAAACTCATATGGGAAGGTCCTGTTAAGTTGAACTCATATCGAACGGTTGTAGGATTTTGTACCGTTTTGCTTATCAATTCCAGTTTTGTTTCTGCTGGTGGTTCGATGGGATTGGTACGTGGCAGAAATTTGCTCTGTAGTCTGTTCGATTCATAGCGATAGTCATACAAAGGCATGCCACACATCATTTGCTTCTCGCATTTCGATTTGATGCTGTACAGGCCAGTCAGATTAACATTTGCTTCTACAAACGTAGATTCTTTGCGACGATCTTGGAAATTGAACAAGTATCCCGATTCGTCCTTGCTGAGGGTTCCGTCGTACTCATAGAACTTATTCCGTACTTGCTGAATATAGAATACAAAATAAATATAGTAAAGATATAAAAATATAAAGAAAAAGTGTGAATAACTGTGAAGTATATAATCTACTTACCAGATAGGCCACACGCTGCCCGCTGGTCTTTGGTCGAAATGGAAAACCGATTTGTGTGCTGCTTGCTAGGTATATAGAAAGAGCTGAGATCACCAACAGAGAAAACACCACTAAGCTTGGGCGTCGGACAATATTAATAAGTGGAACCTGTTAGAATATTTGTGAGAGATTATCGAGTGAAAAAGTATATGAGAATAGTTACCAAGAAACCAAACGAAAGAACTGTTCCAAGTGCTGTGACGGCAGCTATGTACAAGTCTTTATTGGACGCACTTCCTGATCGAGCACAAATCGGAATAAGAGCCACAAGCAGAATATAAACGATATAAGTGGTGTGCAGGAAAGGAATTATTTGACTGGCTTTAAGAAGTCCCGTCCAAGCATAGCCACGATCGTGTAGAACCGTCAATAAGTTAAAGGCCAAGGATAACACATAGAACACTAGGGGAATTATAATAATATATGTTGAACGCAATCCAAATGCAGTGAGACTAACAACTAAAAGGCCCAGGATGACGGCCTGACCATGCAATGCCAGTTGCAGATGATAGCCTTTGGGGATTTTTGTCTGCGAATGTAAACAATAGTAAGTTTTCCTTAAGGTAAAGAATATTGGTTTTATCTCAACTTACACTAGGTTGGAAGGCATAATAAATTGTGCTGGGCAAACTTAGGCCAATTATGGAAGGACACACATAAAGCCCAAGCAACAACAAAGTTGTGCTGTAGTGGGTCAACGATTGTCCAAACATGTCCATTACATATGCGACAATTAATGGAAGTGCAAGTCCAAGTACAAAGGAAACAACCTGGATGATAAAGACCAATGTGAACCAGCATGCTACGTGACAGAAGGAAACTTGAGAAACAGCTGCCATCCGCCACATTGAAATGTAAATTAGAATGAACGCAGCTGCTGCGGCGCCAAAGTTTAAGAATATTCCTGTTTTCTCTGAGTAATGAATGAAGCAAAGACCCAAGAAGTCAAAGAAGACAGAGTTTCCATCCATGTGCGCCTATGAAATATATTAAGTGAAGCATCATCAGCATTTTATCAATATATCCGCAAAAATGTAGAAGAATACCTTTGTATTGTGTAACTCTGTTGCATTGGCGAAGCCTCGAACTAAGCTAAGTATGTTATCTCCTGAGTTTTGTAAGGCTTCACGAGGAATCTCATCGATCACGTCGTAAATTGTGTGGTAGATATATCCATTTGTAAGTTGAATTATATCCAAACCTATTATTAAAGATTAAATTTAAATAAACATAGATTTATTTTAGCATTTGAATAGTGTTTGTAAGTAGTAATCACCTGGAATGTTGCCATATTTTCTGAATTGAGTGAAGTCTGAATCCGATGGTATAACGCCAGATTGGAAGATTTCCTCGGCAACAACAGTTGCAAAAGGATATTTTACGTATTTTTTGTAGTACTGTTAAATGGCAAACAAATGTAAGTATTATTATAATCAGATTTTGTTTTTATAAACTTACATTTAAAAGCCACGAATGGTTGGGTCCGCTTTGAAATAGAACTTCTCGACCACCGCCACCAACGCCTTCAAGATTAATAACAGCCCTACGATTATAAAATGAGCATTTTCTTCAAAATATTTAATTGGCATAGCTTACTTGCACTTTGGAGCCCATTTGTGTTGCGTAATAAATCCGTGCGATGCTTGCATCATGTCTTCTTCGGCTCCATTAAATAAGAAGACAATCGGATGCTGGAAGGTTTCCCTTGTCGTTGCTATCACACGTAAAACCTCCAACATTGTGACTATCATGAATCCTGCATCGCCGGCAGACGGAGTGAAAGGCTTCGAGTCGAAGTGGCTGTTGACGAGGAGGTACGTCTCAGCTGTGCAGTTCTTTGGAGTCAGTTTGACTGCAATATTTTGAACACCTTGATACATATTCAACAAATTTTTATATGGATAGGATCCTGAGGCTTGTGATAAATCTATTTCCATATCAAAAAGGTCTTTGAGCGAAGCTTCCTTGATGTCTGCGAGCTCATTGAGAAGAAATTGCACTGCTTCGATTTCGTTCTCCTTGCTGCCAGTCAGTTTGTAACCAATATTCGATAGGGTGTATAGATTTTTGTACGCTCGCTCGGCAATGAAGACATGTTTGTCAGCGTCGTCCAGTGTACGAGCCGTGGGTAAGCGATTGAAAAACGGAATTACGATGGCAAAAAAGAGAAGTCCCCAGAAGAATAAGAATCCAGTGGCAAAGTACCAAGGTATCTTGGAAGTAGACTTCATGTTGGCCAACACCTTGTCGCCAGTCTCTTCGGACTCGAAAATTAGCTTAAGTAAGAAGAAGATATAAAGTAATGTTTTTAGCGAGGAAACTGTTTTCATATGTTACCAGTTTTTCCTTGTCCCCCATACTGATTGCTGATCGAGTCTCTGCTGATGTGAAACGATAGTCCTCCATATGAGAACTGAATTAGTCAAGTTTAGTTTTGGCGGTATTTATAGGATTTGAGCAGTGTTATCTGATGTATATTGTATAAAATCAATTTAAATAATCATTTTTATGATGCCAATTCATTATCGGAGAAACGCGATCTTTACTGATACTACTTTGCTGAAAAGGCAATAGAAACATTAAATCGAGTATAAATAAAAAATCGCACATTTTTGTAATAAATCAATAAACTCTTAAATGGAAATAGACTTTATTATTTTATTTGTCATATAAAATCTGTTATTGACGAACCGCTTTAATTACATTATCAAAGTTAACTGAATCGCGAATTAAAGCTAAAATATATATCGTTGATATATTGCTGGCCAAGTGTCCACTGCAGTAAACGACGGGAATGTCGATGCAAACTTCGTATTTAGTTTATCGCTCGTATCTCCGATGAAATGGCCCGAAACTCCGAGCTGGAGCAGTGGAACGTTGAAACCGCCATTTGCTTTCTATGGATTTTAATATGTGATTAGATGGATAATAAAATATATTAATTTTCAGGACTCAGCTCACCGAGCACTCCAAGTAAAAGCTGTATGATGTGCTATCGATGCCGTAGTTAAGGAATATTAGGTATGGAGGACTCTTTTCAAGGAAACTGTGTACGAATGACCAATTGCTGATGGTTACATCTTCATAGGGCTGAATGAAAAGCCTCATAGTGGGGGGCCCTGACAGAATGAACTGAATGCGTACCGTTGTTGAGTTCACCACAACTTTACGGAGAACTTCTAGTTTCGTTATATTTGGCATTATTATGGGTTCAGACCGCGGCAACCATTTGTTGTATATTTGATTCCGCACGAAGCGTAAGTCGTACAAAGGCATTCCGCAAAACATGTGGGCATTGCACCTCGATGTAATGCTGACCAAGCCCGTCAGATTAACGCTCGTTCCTAGGAGTGGCTTTTCTACAAGTCGATCCGCGAAATTGAAAAGATATCCAGATTCGTCTTTACTGAGAGTTCCGTCATATTCGTAGAACACGTTGCGAACTTGCTGCAATGGCACTCATTATCGTAATTAATCAGAGTTACTTTACTCTCAAGGAACTTACAAGGTACTCTAAACGCTGAACATTGGTCTTTGGCCGATACGGGAAACCGATTTTTGTGCTGCTGGCCAAGTACATGGAAAGCGCGGTGATTACCACAAGAGAGAATACCACGCAACTAGGTCGACGGAAGGTGTTGATAAGCGGGATCTGTAGTAGATAAGACCGATTAGAGAAGTCTGGGAATAATATGATAATAGTAAACTAATTTACCAATAAACCACATGAAAGAATTGCTCCTGCTGCTGCCAAGACAGCAATAAACAAGTCCCGATTGGAACCACTGCCTGCACGTCCCCCCATTGGTGTCATTACCACAATGAATATATAAAAGAGGTAGCTGCTATACAGGAAGGGAATTATTTGGCTCAGTTTATGCAGAGCCACCCAAGCATAGCCTCGATCATGCAAGGTAGTCAATAAGTTAACAGCCAAGGGTATCACATAGAAAACTAGAGGAATTGTAAAAATATATGTTGAACGCAATCCAAATGCTGTGAGGCCAACGACTAGAAGAGCCAGGATAAGGGCCTGGCTATGCAGGGCCAGTTGCACCTGATAGCCTGTAGAAATACTTTTCTGTGAAGGGAAGATTGAGTTGAATGTAAGAATAATAATATGGATTAACAGCTTACATTCCCCTGTAGAGCATAGAAGATTGTGATGGGCAAACTGAGGCCAATTAGTGAGGGGCATACATATAACCCGATCACCAGCATCGGCGTACTGTAGTATGTTAATGATAACCCTAAGTTATCCATTACATATGCGACAATTACGGGAAAAGCCAGTCCGAGTACAAAGGAAATAACCTGAATGATAAGCACCAATGTGAACCAGCATGCCACGTGGCCCAAGGAAACTTGAGACACGGCTGCCATGCGCCACAGTGAAATATAAATAAGTATAAAGACAGCTGCCGCAACACCAATGTTTAGGAATATTCCTGTGGTCTCCGTGTAATGGATAAAGTACAGGCCAAGGAAGTCGAAGAACACAGTGTGACCAGTGTTGTATGCCTGAGATGAAAATAGCTTGTATTAATTTGACGTTGCTGGAAGCTGTGCGTGGTCAAGCCTTACCTCGGTATTGTGTAATTCGGCTGCATTGGCCAAACCTCTGACCAAACTGAGAAGGTTATCGCCAGTATTTTGAAGGGATTCGCGGGGAATCACATCGATAAGATCGTACTTGGTATGGTACACAAATCCATTAATACACTGAGCCATGTCCAAACCTGTATATAGCCACATGTTTTATAGCCGGTAAGTTGTCCTTTACCTGCGCTCACCTGGAATGTTGCCAAATGTTCTGAACTGTCGAAAGTCAGTATCAGATGGAATGAGTCCTAACTGGAAGATTTCCTCAGCCAAAGTCGTAGCAAGTGGGTGCTTTATATACTTTTTATAGTACTGTAAATTATATGAGCAAATTAAAAGATATGTGACTGCAAATGCATCCGACATAACTCACAGCCATTAGCCATGGGTGGTTGGGCCCACTCTGAAAGAGAATTTCGCGACCTCCACTGCCAGCAGCATCAAGATTAACTACAGCTCTGGGAGTAGAGAGTTTGGCTTAAAGCACTTAATTCGATTGTTTCGTTCTGAGACTTACTTGCAGAATGGCGCCCATTTGTGTTGGGTTATGAATGCATGTGAGGCTTGCAGACCGGTCTCCTCAGCTCCGTTGAACAGAAAGACGATAGGATGCTCAAAGGATTGATTTGTGTTTGCCAAAACACGGAAAACTTCCAACATTGTGACGATCATAAATCCAGCATCGCCCGCACCAGCACCTGGCAGAGTATCGAAGTGACTATTAACTAGAAGATAGGATTTGCTCGTGCTGCTCTTGGGGGTGAGCTTAACGGCAATATTTTGAAGTCCTTGATATGCAGATATAGCACTGTTTCTCTCAAATACGCCTGAGATTCGTGATAGGTAAATTTCTATATCGAATAGTTCTTTCAGTGATTCTTCTTTCACTTGATTGAGTTCTTTCAGCAGGAACTCGACAGCCTCAATTTCATTTTCTTTACTTCCAACTATTTTGTTGCCAATATTTGACAGAGTATAAAGGTTCTTGTAAGCACGTTCAGCAACGAACTCATTTTTCTCAGCGTCCTCCATTGTGAGTGCCGTGGGTAAGCGATAGAACAGAGGAATTACAACAGCGAAGAACAGTATAATCCAGAATAACAGATATCCACATGCTAATTGCCAAGGCACCTTAAAGTTAGATTTCATTTTGCCTGTAAGTCCGAGCACAGATTTGTAGCAGTTGACTTGACTGAAGCCAAAGTATTCTAAATAGGAACTAAGTAGTATATACGAAATCTAAAAGTCTTTTATAGTGCATAGAAATCTTATCGAAAGTATGAAATCGTAAAAAGTCATAAAGCTGTGAATATAAAACACAGACCGCCGAATCCCTGCCTTTTAGCCACAAGTAAAAAACAACGAACTTTAGTAAATTATATTGAGTTCGCTAAAATTCTCTAAAAATAATAAAATTCAATTTTCTTTTCTTATTTAATACAGTTTCTCAGTTCTATAATTTAAAAATTTATTTGATACATAATTTTTATTTGAGTGTGATTAAATTTGGGCTGCAGTGTTCCAATAAGTTTTATCAAGGATAGCTTTTGTTAAAAATATCAAATTCTCGTATGTTGAGGTACATGGATATTAATCGATTTGTTTATGTTTATTTGGTTATAAAATGATTATTATGAGCAGTCGAATTTATATTTATTATTTAACGATGTCTCGATATCAACAAATATCAAATAATTTAGGTGTGTTAATTACCGATTCCTATTATTGTTGCAATGCAATGACCATCAAGCATAGTAGATATTTATGTTGCGAATCGGACGCCGGTTGATCAGAGTCCGAAAAATTATACGCATAGATAAATAAATGATGTTAAACCTTATTTACTTTGTATCGTTGGTATACCAGATATTTCAAAAAATATTTATTTATAAAATATTATTAAAAAATAAATCGTTGGTAGAGTACAGGCCATGTCGCTAGAATTCCGTAGGATGGGAACGTCGATGCGAATTCCTGGCTTTCAGCATCACCTTCTAATTCAATATAATGGCCAGAAACTCCCAGCTGGAATACCGGTACTTCGAAATCTCCATCTGGCTTCTATAAATATAAAAATCAATCAAGTCAAAGTTAAACTGAAAAAATCTATCTGAAGAGCGAACTTACAGTGAACTCCAAAAAGAAGTTGAGCGGAGAGTTATCAATGCCGTAAACGAAATATATGTGATATGACAATGGATACGGTGGGGGATTATCCAGATAACTACGTAAGAATGACCAGTTGCTTATCTCAACGTCTTCGTAGGCTTGGATAAACAAACTCATGTGGGAAGGTCCTGTTAAGTTGAACTCATATCGAACGGTTGTTGGATTTTGTACCGTTTTGCTTATCAACTCCAATTTTGTTTCTGCTGGTGGTTCGATGGGATTGGTACGTGGCAGAAATTTGCTCTCAAGTCGATTCAGAACATAGCGATAGTCATACAAAGGCATGCCACACATCATTTGCTTCTCGCATTTCGATTTGATGCTGTACAGGCCAGTCAGATTAACATTTGCTTCTACAAACGTAGATTCTTTGCGACGATCTTGGAAATTGAACAAGTACCCCGATTCGTCCTTGCTGAGGGTTCCGTCATACTCATAGAACTTATTCCGTACTTGCTGATTATAAAATATCAAATAAATATAGTAAACATAAAAGAACTGTTTGAATAATCTACTTACCAGATAGGCCACACGCTGACCGCTGGTCTTTGGTCGAAATGGAAAACCGATCTGTGTGCTACTTGCTAGGTATATTGAAAGAGCTGAGATCGCCAGCAGAGAGAATACCACTAAGCTTGGACGTCGGAAAGTATTGATAAGCGACACCTGTAAATAAAGTTATAGCGCCTATATAATTATATAAATGAAATGACTCACCAAGAAACCAAAGGAAAGAACCGTTCCTGCTGCTACCAAGACAGCTACGGGCAAGTCTTTATTAGAAGCACTTCCTGATCGAGCACAAACTGGAGTAAGAATTACAATCAGAACATAAACGATATAGCTGCTGTGCAGGAAAGGAATTATCTGGCTGGCTTTAAGAAGTCCTGCCCAGGCGTAGCCACGATCGTGTAGAGTCGTCAATAAGTTAAAGGCCAAGGATAATATGTAGAATATTAGCGGAATCAAAAGAATATATGCTGAACGCACTCCAAATGCCGTGAGACAAATGACTAGAATAGCCAGGATGACGGCCTGAGCATGTAATGCCAGTTGTACATGATAGCCGGTAGAGATGATTTTCTGTGAATGGCAGATGACTTCATTAATCAAACACGGAATTTATTTGACAACTTACATTTCCTTGTAGAGCATAATAGATTGCGATGGGTAAGCTCAGGCCAATGAGTGAGGGGCATACATATAAACCGATCTCCAGTATCGGTGTACTATAGAATGCTAGCGATAATCCAAAACTATCCATTACATGTGATACAATAACCGGGAGGACTAGTCCGAGCACAAAAGAAATAACCTGGATGATAAGCACCAATGTGAACCAGCATGCCACGTGGCAAATCGAAACTTGAGAAACGGCTGCCATGCGCCACATTGAAATAAAAATCAGAATAAATGCAGCTGCCGCAACACCAATGTTTAGGAATATTCCTGTGGTCTTTGAATAATGGATGAAGTAGAGTCCCAGGAAATCGAAAAAGACAGCGGATTCCCCCGTGTGATCCTATAAAATGAGATATTTGAATATTAACTTCATTATGGATTTGTGCGTAAGCTTATAGTAAAAGTACCTTGGTATCCTGTAATTCTATTGCATTGGCCAGGCCTTTTACTAAGCTAAGTACATTGTCTCCAGAGTTCTGCAAGGCATCGCGAGGTATCACATCGATGACGTCATATTTTGTATGATAGACGTATCCATTGCTCATTTGTGCCATATCCAAACCTGTGATTAATGACAGAATTAATACAAAATTTGTGTAGCGCTCTTTAAAATGAGTACCTACCGGGAATTTTGCCATATTCTCTAAATTGAGTAAAGTCTGAATCCGACGGTATAATGCCAGATTGGAAGATTTCCTCCGCAAAACTCGTTGCGAAAGGATATTTAATGTAGTTATTGTAGTACTGTTAATAAAAGGAAAATAATATTACGAATTTAATAACTTTCTTGCTTTCTGAAACTTACATTTAAAAGCCACGAATGATTGGGTCCGCTCTGAAATAGAATTTCTCGGCCTCCGCCACCAACGCCTTCAAGATTAATAACAGCCCTATGATAATAATATGAGCATTTTGTTCGAAATATATAATTGGCATAGCTTACTTGCACTTTGGAGCCCATTTGTGTTGCGTAATAAATCCGTGCGATGCTTGCATCATGTCTTCTTCGGCTCCATTAAATAAGAAGACAATCGGATGCTGGAAGGTTTCCCTTGTCGTTGCTATCACACGTAAAACCTCCAACATTGTGACTATCATGAATCCTGCATCGCCGGCAGACGGAGTGAAAGGCTTCGAGTCGAAGTGGCTGTTGACGAGGAGGTACGTCTCAGACGTGCAGTTCTTTGGAGTCAGTTTGACTGCAATATTTTGAACACCTTGGTAGACATTCAGCGCAGTTTTATATGGAAAAGATCCTGAGGCTTGTGATAAATCTATTTCCATATCGAAATAGTCCTTAAGCGAGGCTTCCTTGATGTCTGCAAGTTCATTGAGAAGAAATTGCACTGCTTCGATTTCGTTCTCCTTGCTGCCGACTAATTTGGTGCCAATATTCGATAGGGTATATAGATTTTTGTACGCTCGCTCGGCAATGAAGACATGTTTGTCAGCGTCATCCAGTGTACGAGCCGTGGGTAAGCGATTGAAAAATGGAATTACGATGGCAAAAAAGAGCAGTCCCCAGAACAGTAGGAATCCAGTTGCGAAGTACCAAGGTACCTTAAAACTAGACTTGTCCTTGGTCAACAGACAAGACTCAGCGGATTCGATAAGTAGCTTGTTTATCATATATGTATAGCAAATTATAAGAGTTCTGTTGAGATTACAAAAATAAACCTGTTATTTAACGCTTACCAGCTTTTCCGTGTTCCCCATAATGATTCGCTAATATATCTTCACGGTTCGCTTTACAATTGAGAACTGACTTTTACAGGTTCGGTATACGCCGTTATTAGTTACGATATTGTTTTATCTTAAAAGTGAAATGATAAATTTTAATAACAGTTTTTATGACTTCGATTTATTGGTAATAAAAAAGCAGTGTTCTACCCAAAGGAACAAAATATTAAAGAGGGTATTATAGTTCGTTTCAAGGGTATGTAACAGGCATACGACAGGCAGCTTAACTTATACGAAGCCTATGCATATGTGTCAATTCTCGTAAACTATATATATTTACTTGTTTTCTTATAGTATACCTTCAGCATTTTCCATTGGCAAGAATTGTGAAGCACGAAAAGTTGTTCATCAGATGCAATTTTATTAGTTAAACTTACATATTTTTTTATTTTTTAATTTTTTTTTTTTTTTTTTTTTTTTTTTTTTTTTTTTTTTTTTTT